>VMDO01018104.1:0-43064 GCA_007922755.1 Pedetes capensis
CCATCATCTTACTCATTCTGTTTAATCTACCACAATAGATTGCCATGTCATTCTCCCATTTTTGCAGTGCTGGGATTGGAATCTTTGTCCTCAGAGAGGGTAGAGAAGCACTCTACTAACTGAGCTAAACCCCAGGGTCATTTATTCATTATGGTAAATTTATTTATAATCCTGTGTTTATTTACAGTTTTTGAATACATAACTTCTGGAATAAACTGAGAGTATGGATGGAATTCCAAATGAGATATGGCAAAGGGAGGCACTAGAGAGAAGCAGATTCATATGCAGAACCTAGAGCTCAAGTCATGACTATGAAATATACATGACATTATTCCTGTACAGCTAGTGGTGTTGTCTCCTTATTTTATTGCACAAGCCTAGGAGTGTACCTCAGTTCTGCTGTGACTCAAAACTCACATTCCACTGTAAGAGCCTCGGTGATGTACAGTGTGGTCACCCCCATGCTGAACCCCTTCATCTATAGTCTGAGGAATAAAGACATCAAGAAGGCCCTGAAAACTCTTTTTGAAAGGGAATCCTCAAAAGGGACCCTTCATCTGGGGTGGAAGATGTTCCCTTGATGTTATGGCTCAAAGCCTCAGACCCAGAAACTGGGATCTTTGTTGAGGTAATAGAAGCAGAGCTTACCCCTTCTATTTTCTGTTGGGTGTTTTTATTTCTATGATATCAGTTTCTGTATACAACTCAGTTATGTAATTCCCTTTGTAACAGTTGGGCTGGGAGTTACCTCAGTTGGTAGATTGCCACTCTGCACTCTCTTAGGACCTGAGTTTCATCTCCAGCACTGCCAAAATGGGAGAAGGATGTGGCAGCCCACTCCTGAAGCAACCCTGAAACAAACATCCATTGAAAACCATAGGATGGTTAATATGAGTTGAACCTGACATGTTGGCACCTATTAACAACTTTATTACACTGTCTTCCATCTACCACATTCAACCCCTCTTTTTTGCCAATGTCCAATTTTTCCAAACATATTTTCAGTTGGCACTAATAAATATGTATAGGATATGATAATTAAGTTGATACATTCATACAATGTGAAATGCTCATCTATGGCTGTTGGGTTTCTCTCATTAAATATTTATTATTTCTTTGTGTGTTGTGCTGCAAATACCTGTCTTCTAGTTCCTTATAAAATATGGAAGAATTGTTTGAACCAACGTTGTCTTGCTGTTTTCTTCAATACTAGAAATACATCTTCCTATAAAATTATCTTCATACCTGTTATCCAATGTACATGATTTCATAAGGAAAAAAGTAAGACTCTATGAGATAGCAATAAGGAAAATCAGTTGGAGTAGACACAATCAGTATGGAGACCAATGTCATTTCTGTACAGTAATGAAGTGGCTGAAAAAGGAAGCAAGACAATATCCCCATTTACAATAGCTACAAATAATACTTAGAAATAAATTTAACCATGGGCTGGGATTTAGCTCAGTTGGTAGAGCACTGCGCTGCAGTCTTTGAGGTCCCAAGTTCAATTCCCAGCACCGCAAAAATGGGAGAAGGGCCCGGCAATCCACTCCCAAGGCAATCCCGAAACAGTCAGCCATTGAAAACCCTACGAGGGTTGCTATGAGTCGGATACTGACTCGACAGCACCTAACAATGACAACAACAACAAATAATACTTAGAAATAAATTTAACCAAGGAAGGAAATGATCTTTACAGTTATTGTTGTCAGGTGCCGTGGAGTCGAGTCTGACTCATGACGACCCTCATAAGGTTTTCGGTGGCTGATTGTTTCAGGATTGCTTCGGGAGTGGATTGCCAGGTCCTTCACCCATCTTGCGGTACTGGGAATTGAACTCGGGACCTCAGAGACTGCAGGGCAGCGCTCTACCAACTGAGCTAAATCCAAGCCCAATCTTTACAGTAAAAAGTATAAAACTTTCATGAAAGGAATTGATGAAGAGTCACAAAATATATCTCCCATGTTCATGGATTGAATATATTTTGAAATATCCATTTCTCATGAATTAATCTTCAGATACGAGACAATTCCTACCAAATACCAAAATATTCTTCACAGAAGTGAAGACTACAACCTAAAATCTGTATGGATTCACAAAAGGTCATGCTTAGCCTAATAATCCAAAGCCTAAAGCACAAAGATGGAGGCATCACAATACTTGATTTCAAAACAGTTTATGCACCTATAGTGGCCAAAGTAGCATGAAAATGTTATAAAAACAGATACATAGACCAATGTACGGAATAATGAGCCCAAAAACAGATGCATAAATTTACAGATAATTAATTTTCCATAAAGGCATTATGAGCTCACACGGGAGGAAAGACAGTATCTTCAATAAATAATGCTGGGAAACATGGATATCTATGAACATATACCATAATGGGAGCCATATATCTCTAAATGCCTACAGCTGTAGTACTGTGGCTCCTGATTCTGTCAGATCTTGGAAGCTAAGCAGGGTTAGGCGTGGTTAGTAGTTGGATAGTAGAACTCTTGGGAACACCAGACACTGTAGGCTTGGGAGAAGGACCTGGCAACCCACTCCCCTCAAAAAATCAATCTGCTCTTGAAAACCCTATGAATAGCACAGAAGCACTGCCAATAGTGTTTTGCGTATTGTACATAGGGTCACTATGAGTTGGACACCGACTCGAAGGCATCTAACAACAACAAAAAACATCTCTCCATATAACAAAAGAATCCCAAAATGGATCAAAGACATAAATGCAAGACTGAAAATTTCAAACTACTAGGAAAAAGGAGAGGACCCATGTCAGGAAATTGCTATGATCAAAGATTATTTGGATAAATCCCTGAAAGCAGAAGCAAACAGACCACAAATAAATGGGACTGCATCAAATTGAAATATTTCCACGCAGCAGAGGAATCTGTGAGCAGAGGAAACACACAACCTGCAGAATGTGAGAAATTATTTGCAACCTGTTAACCTGACTGAGGGTTAATATCCAGAATATCTAAGTAAATAAACACCTGAATAGCAAAATATCAAATAATCTGAATAAAATCAGGCTAAGTGCCTTATAAAAAAACTCAACTAGTTGTTAACTTTCCATTCTGTAGACTAGAATTCCAGGCATAGTATGGCTTATTTATCTTCTGAAGGTCTCACCTGGGCAAAATCAATCCACTGGCCAGGCTGTTTTCTCAGCTGGGGCTCAGGAGGTCCCTTCAGGTCATTAGCAGAGTTCAGGTGCTTGTGTAGGTAGCACGTTGTTGTTGTTGTTGTTAGATGCTGTCGAGTTGGTATCTGACTCATAGCAACCCTCATAGGGTTTTCAATGGCTGGCTGTTTTGGGATTGCCTTGGGAGTGGATTGCCAGGCCCTTCTCCCATTTTTGCGGTGCTGGGAATTGAACTCGGGACCTCAGAGACTGCAGCGCAGCACTCTACCAACTGAGCTAAATCCCAGCCCTGTAGGTAGCACAGAGGTCTGTTATTGGGGTGGTGTTTGGAAAGGCTGGCTTTCAGCACTAGGAACTGCCCTCTGTTTCTAGCCTATGGGCCTCTCAAACATGGTGGTTATGACCCATGTCCAGCGGAATAATGATGATCTTCAGGACACCATTCCTAGACAAAGTTGAGACACTGCTGATCTCTGACCAGTTAAACTGCCCCTAGTCACTGCCTCAGCACTTTTCCCCACACTTGTGACCCCTATTATACCCCTATTTTCCTTCCTGTTTTATATATTCTCACTCTTCCACCACCTGAGCTGGTTCACCAGCATTTCCCATGGACACCAGAACCACATGTACAACAAAATCATTTATGTATTCTTCATTCAACCAAAATCTGTTGTGCACTCTCTGTGTTCCAGGCATGTCGATCCTTCCCTCATAATATTTCCACTCTGTTACAGATCAAAATATTTGTCAGTTCTAAAATTCATGTGTTGAGATCCTAACTCCCATTGAACCCAGCGAGGTAAGACCACCTAACCATTCTGAGCCCCATTTGTTTGAATGTGGAATGAGGTTCCTAACTGCAAAGGCAAGGAATGAACTTTCGTTAAAATGAAATCAGAGGATTCTTGGTTACTCCTCTAAGGTTGATGTTCCTTATAGATCAAAACATATCTTTAATTTTCACGTTTTTATATGCATATATCAAAACAGCTCTTTCATTGTGTTAAAACCATATTTTTAATTGTTTGAAAGAGCACCACAAAGCCAAGGGTTACACGACCTTGGTTTTATATCAAGGGATCACAGCTCACCATCTCCCTCACAGAGGGAAAAAGTGAAATTTTCGGAGATATCAGGTTTGAGGCCTCAACAGAAGTGAAAGTTTTGGGTGATGGGTGAGCCATAGTCAAGGCAGGTTCATCAGGATTGGACTTTTGAGATAATTTTAAGTCATGCTTGTATAAGGTGTTAGGTGCTAAGATCTCTGGAAAGGAGAAGAGTCCATAGAGAAGTAATACACATGGGGTCACCTGACTTTGAACCAGGTGTCTTGAGCATAATCAGCAAGAAAAATTGCTTTCTGCCCAGAGCAGTGTCCCACAGGGAAAAGAAATGTTGGAGTAAAGATGGCAGTGAAGCTAATGAGCACACACACAGAGCTCTAAATAACTCCCGTACCTTGGTCCCTCAGCCTGTGCCACCTTGGTCTGCATGGAACATGGTTCTTTCCCTTCACGTCCTGATGCTTGACCTCCTTCCTGCTGACTTCTATGTTGACCTAGGACCATTTTCCATTGCCAACCATCCCGGAAGGAATTTGAATTTCCATAAGGAGAGTTTCCATTCAGAAAACTCATCCAGGTGAGTCGGACAGCCCAGGGGATGCTGCAGGAAGCTTCTGAGAGAGGGAAGGCAGGAGCTTTTTTTATTTTTTTGACCTAAGGTCACCAGAAGAACAACTCAGCATCATCTACAGTTGGGAGATGATTGTGGTATTGGCGGCTTCCTTGATAAAATGCTTGATGTCTTTACACTAGAAGGGAGGCAAATTTTGAATTCAGCAGTTCAGGGTCATTGTTAGCAAGGAAAGGATGACAGTGGAAGTCCAATTAGAAGAGAGATTTAAGGGTTAAAATGGTTTCAGTCTTAGTAGAAGATGTATCTAGGTGCTTTTGTAATTCTTTAGGGGAGAAGAGAAGTCAAGCTGTAGACCTGGAGAGGCAGAAGGAGAAGTGACGCTGTTTCTCATTTCTGGGCTGAAGCACTGTACGGATTTCCTTATTATCATCATACAGATATATTCTGCAGTTGTCAGAATTTCAATGCAGTTTTCAGTTTCTTGTTTCCCTTCTTTTGGAGTGATATTTTTTAGTTTTAAACTTTATTTGCAAAACATTTCTGTCCTTTTGCTTCTGATTTTCTCACTTTGTTCAAGAAGATTTTGCCCGCCCATGTTTCTAAGTAAATTTAGTGATATTCCTCCAAATGTATCATTTAACTTTAATACTGAGGTTTGTCATTTCTCTGAGTTTTTGTAAAATATGGGAGCTGGTGGGTCAACTTTATTTTATGCTCAAATACATAGCCATGTATGATAACATTTATTTAACTATTGGAGGTTTTCCAATGCTATTAAGTTACAACCTTGCCATGTATTAATTGCCCATGTATATTTGTTGTTGTTGTTAGTTGCCATCAAATTAGGTCCAACTCATAGCAACCCTCACAGGTTTTCAATGCTGATTGTTCTGGGAGTGCTAACCAGAAGTGGATTGCCACATCCTTTTCCCATTGTCTCAGTGTTGGGGATTGAACACAGGGCTGCAGAGAGGAAAGCAGCACTCCATGAACAGAGTTAAATTCTTGCCACAACATAAATACTTAGGATAGTATAAAATACTGAGCATCTGCAATGGACCATAATAGGAAAGGTTCATTATCCATTATGTACTTTTATCACCACATGCAACCATACCACTGTGGCATCAAATCCCTTCAGATCTTGGAAACTAAGCAGGGTTGGGCCTGGTTAGTACCTGGGTGGGAGACCTCCTGGGGTCACCAAGTGGTGTAAGTTTAGAAGAAGTACTGGGAAAACAACTCCCCCCTCAAAATAATCACCCATTGACAACCCAATGAATAACTAAGAAGCACTGACCATAGTGTTTTGCCTGTTGTACACAGGGCAAAACTCTATGAGTTAGACACAAACTCAGCAGCATCTAACAATAACAGCAATGCAGGAGGATATTAGTGTTTAATTTTTTTTTTGGTACTGGGGGTTGAACCCAAGGCCTCTAGCTTGCATGCTCTGCAAGTGCTGGACCACTGAGCTGCACCCTCAGCCCATTTTTTTTTTTTACTTTTTGAGACAGGGTCTCAACACATACTGCCTCTGGTCTTGAGCTTGCGATCTGCCACAGACCAGGTGCAGCCTAAGATCCAGGGGTCCCTGAAGGTGGGTGAGGAGTCAGCGATGGGTAACAGAGACACAACAACTTGGAGGCAATGTGATTCTGTTCTGTTTATTGCTCAGATAGCTCAGTTTTTTATACAGTCTTTCAGGCTTAGGTCATGCAAGTAGTAAGAATACGTGCAGTTTTACAAACAACTGTTAGTCATAATAGCCCATAGTTCAAAGCATAAACTTTACTTTCTTTAGATAACAAACA
The DNA here is from genome assembly GCA_007922755.1 of Pedetes capensis. NCBI lineage: Eukaryota > Metazoa > Chordata > Mammalia > Rodentia > Pedetidae > Pedetes > Pedetes capensis. The sequence continues at coordinate 6,604 of VMDO01018104.1, forward strand.
CCTGGAAGATCGATCTCTTTTCCGGTTTTTCATAAATGATAAGCTATAATAGGGTATTTGAACTGTATCCTTATTTATCATTTTAACCCCTTGTTCATTACATGTTTCTATGTAAGGTAGTGGAGGGTCAGGCTGACCAGAACATCAGCTACTACTCTTTTTCTCTAGCTGGGAACCAAGGTCTGCCTTTAGATTGATAAGCACCTCCCCATGCTGTGTACCCACTCTTTCCTCCAGTCGGGAGCCAAGGTCTGCCTTTAGACAGATAAGCACCTCCATGCTAAATTGTCAAGGAGGCTTTTGTACTGTGGGAACAGGCCTGCGTATTCATTTGATTGTTCTATACTTTCTTTGTAAACCTTAGCTACCATAGGTGGGGCCACTTCAGTCCAAGTAGGGGAAAATAACTCAGCCTGCTGCAGCTGAAGCATAAATTACTTAACGCTTGAGTTCCAAGGTGGAAATTGCTCATCAGCTTTAACTAGAATATTGTCCATACAACCCTTACAATTGGTGGTCTTTACCTCTAATTCATTTACAAATTTCCCCAGTCATGCCATTCTTTCAGCATTTGTTTCATTAGAGTTTAATACACTATTAGTTATGAGCATTAGTCCTAAACATGAAGTAATTATGTACATAATAATTAGAAGCAATAATCCTATTCCTAGAAAGCAAAAAGCACATTTTCCTTTTCTCCATCCCCATCCATTTCTTGGAAGATGAGTTCCTTGAACTCCTCTTCCCCATATCCGGACCTTGTCAGACAATATGGTTAGAAATGGCTGTGGCAGCGATCCTCCTGCCTCCACCTCCCTAGCCACTGGGTTTACAGCCATGCACCACCACACCTGGCCACAGTGTTTAAAATTTTTGAATACATGACCTCTTTTAAAAAACTGAGAATAGGGAAGGAATTCTAAATTACAGATGGCAAAGGGAGGCCTTAGAGAGGAGCAGATTCATATGCAGAACCTAGGGCTCTAGTCTTGACTCTGAAACACATATGACATTATTCCTGTCAGCCTAGTGTTGCTTAATTGTGTCATACATTTTTCTCATTGTTTTTAGGCACATCATCCACATGGCATTAGAGAATGACACACAAGTTTCAGAATTTCTTCTTCTGGGAATTTCTGAAGACCCCAGCTTGCAGCCTGTCCTCTTTGGACTCTTCCTGGCCATGTACCTGGTCACTGTGCTTGGGAACCTGCTCATCATACTGGTCACCATCTCAGACTCCCGCCTGCACACGCCCATGTATTTCTTCCTCTCCAACCTCTCCTTCGTGGACATCGGCTTCACCTCCACCACCGTCCCAAAGATGCTGCTGAACTTACACACTCACAGCAAGGCCATAATGTACAACAGCTGCATCACCCAAATGCATTTTTTCCTCCTGTTTTCAGGATTGGACGTATTTCTGCTGACGGTGATGGCCTATGACCGCTTTGTGGCCATCTGTCACCCACTGAACTATGTGGTCATCATGAACTCCCGGGTCTGTGTGCTGCTTATTCTATTGTCCTGGATCCTGAGTGTCCTGCATTCCACGTTACAAACCTTAATGGTGTTGCCACTGTCCTTCTGTGCACACTCAGAAATCCCTCACTTTTTCTGTGAACTCAATCAGGTGGTCCACCATGCCTGTTCTGACACCTTTCTCAATGATGTGTTGATATATCTTGCAACTGTGCTCCTTGGTTGTTTCTCTCTTGCTGGCATCCTTTATTCCTACTCCAAGATAATTTCCTCCATCCATGCGATCTCATCAGCTCAGGGGAAGTGGAAAGCCTTTTCTACCTGTGCATCTCACCTGTCAGTTGTCTCTTTATTTTATTGCACATGCCTGGGAGTGTACCTCAGTTCTTCTGTGACTGGAAACTCACACTCCAGTACAATAGCCACAGTGATGTACAGTGTGGTCACCCCCATGCTGAACCCCTTCATCTATAGTCTGAAGAATAAAGACATCAAGAGGGCCCTGAAAACCCTGTTTGAAAGCGAAAACTTGAAAGGGCCACTTGCTCTGGGGTGGAGGAAATGTCCATGATCATGGGGCTCAAAGCTTCAGAGCCAGAAACTGGGATTCTCTGATCAGGTAATAGAACCGGAACTTGGTCCTTCTATTTTATTCTGGAAGTTTCTCTTTCTGTGATTCCAGTTTCTGTCTACAACTCAATTACATAATTCTCTTTGTTACACTTGTGCTGAGGTTTAGCTCAGTTGGTGAAGGGCCACTCAGCACTCTCTGAGGACCTGAGTTCCATTCCTAGCACTGAAAAAATAGGAGAAGGATGTGGAAGCCCTCTCCTGAAGTAATCCTGAAACAATCAAACAATCCTCACATGAATACTATATGAAGGTTGCTAGGAGATAGACCTGACTTGATGACACCTAACAACAACTTTATTACATTCTCTTCCATCTACCATATTCAACAGTCTTCTTTTTGCCAATGTCCAATCTTCCAAATGGTGTACTGGCTTTTGTATATGTCATACTGGAAAGTCCAACTTACTCCATTTCACCAATTTTTATGATTATTTTTCCTCACATGGCATAAATCACAATAAATAATTCTTTTGTTTATTAAAAATGATTGTATAATTTGCTCTCTGGGGAAAAATGCATTTGGCAACTGAAGTCATATATCAATATCTTTATGTGACAGACCACTCCTGAAGCAATCATCTGCTGAAAACCCTATGAATAGAAGAGAAGAACTGATAGAGTGCTGGGCATGGCAATGTCAGGGAATGTTTCCTTCTGTTGCACATTGGGACACTATGAGTTGTACCAGACTCTGTGGTACCTACCAACAACAAACATCATATGTATATCTATATTTATATATAGGCAAAGATAAAAGGAAAATCTGTGTCTGTACATTTATACTTGTGTGTTTATGACTCTGTGTTTTGTCACTTTCTTAACTTCCTTTCTTGATAATGTAGACATAATATATTTGGGGGTGTTATATAGACATGTCATTAGTGTTTATTCTCATGTTGAATTCCTATTTCTATTTTGGTTTCATGACCATAGTTCCTACCATAGTTAGAGGCAAAAGAAGCCTCTGAGGATTCACTCCTCTGAATATCCAAGGAAGATATTTTTATGCTTTAGACAGCATTACCAAAATGATAACAATATAAAATGATGAATGATTGGTAGTCCTTAGGGGTCAGGCACTGGGAATGAAGGAAATAGTATGTGAATATGAAAGGTTCACACTCAGGATCCTTAAGTTGGTGGAACTGCTCTGGTTTTGCTTTAATTTAGATTAATATGCATTAATTGTCCATATTAAAGGGGTTCAACAGGATATTTCCACACACACAACATGCACTGGTTTAATCCTGTCTCCCAATATCTACCATCTCCACTCCTCTTCCCAACTTCTCTTGATCACTATCTTATATTGAGATAAACGTTTTTGGACTCAATGTAAGGGACACAATATGTGTACTTGTCTTTACATGTCTGCTTGTTTCATCCTGCATCACGTCCTCCAGTTCCAAGTTGCCACAAATAACAAGATTTCATTCTTTTTTATGGCTGAGTAATATTGTATCATGTGTGTGTGCATAAACATATATATCTCACATTTTCTTTATGCGTTCCTCATCTGATGAGCAGTAGGTTGATTCCACCTGTTAGCTAATGTGAACAGTGATCCAACAAACATATGTCTGAAGGTGTCTCTGATCTGCTGATTTCATTTCTTTATTATAAATGTCTATAACCTAGGTTTGATATTGTACCATAGTTTTGCTTGATGTTACCATTGTGGAAGCTGAGTAAAAGGGTGTGTGGATCTTTCTGTCTCATTTCTTACTACTGCACATTAATCTACAATGATCTCAGAACCAGAAGTTTAGTAAAAAATGAATGAAAAAGTAAAATTCACCAAGACAAGCTGTTTTAAGCAGCTTAAATTTTGAGCTGTTTCCCTTTTCCTCTTGAGCTCAAAATTCTTTCTCACTTATCCATACATAATCATAAGCTGTCACCATATATCCACTGCTGAAAATTATCCTCGCACATGTTCTTATAATGGGAACAGGTAAATAGGAAGAACCAATTCAAGCTGAGAATGTGCTGTGTGTATTTGTCTCTCCTGACATGCTGAGTCCACTTTGGTATACAACCATCTGGATGTATCTTGTTTCTCATAACGATGTAATAAAGGTGGGTGATGAAATAAGATGGGAAACATAAGAAATGTTGGCATTGACTTCCACCATTATAACCATGTCTGCTGTGGCGAGGCTCAGAGAGACAATGGCACTGTGGAAATTTGATGTAGAAATGTATCTTTTACATCAGTGAACATCATTTACCTCCACTTTTCTGTAGAAACATAGAAATCACACACTTTTTGTGATCTTCTCAAAGTCCCAAAGCTCCCCTGCCCTTGTCAAGAATACTGGAGCAAGTTCTGGTTTTGTCATCCAGGATGCATTCCCTCATCTGGGGACCATTGTCTCTCATGCTCACATCTTCTCCTCCATCCTGACAATTTCATCTCCTGGGAGTAAGTTCAGAGCCTTTCCTTCTGTGAGGCTCATCTCTTGCTGCTGTTCTAGGGGGTATGTGGCAGTGGCTGTGGGTCCAATTTCCATGACTATCACAAATCTGTGATGGAATCTGAAGAGAGATTCCATGCCACATTTGGTGGCACATGGTTATGAAATTAGCATCTAGGTAGGTGAAGGAAGGATGATTGACAGATGGAGATCAGCAGACCCTTGAATAACTTAATGAGACCCTGTCTCAAAATAAAAAACACAAAATGGGCTGGGAGTTCAGCCTGGTAGTAGAGCATTTGCAAAGTATGTGCAAGGCCCTGGGTTAAACCTCCAAATACAAAAAAATAAAACAAAAAACCATCAAAAATTGAACAAAAACCAAAAACCAAAAACCAAAACCAAAACCAAAAAAACTAAAAAGAAAGGAAGAAAGGAAGAAAAAGAAAGATTTGTATTTTGCCTCACACTTTTGGAGGTCCTTGTCTATGGTTAGTTAGCTAAGTTGGCCTTTTGGCTCTGAGTCTGTGATGAGGAAGCAGGTTGTGAGTGGGGGAGCATATGGCTCATCAAAGCTGCTCATTCCTAGGAAGAGAATAAGAAAGAGGAGTCTGGGTTCCCACAATGCCTTTCAAGAGTATCTAACATCTTACTAGGCTCTGCCTCTTCAAGTTTCCATCATCTCCCCATAGTATCAGGTTGGTGACTAAATGTTGAACTCATGTGATTTTGGGAGAGATTTAAAATTAAAAAATGTAGCACTGACCTTGGGGTCTACTTTAGTTCTGCAGCTACTGTGTCTTGTAGGACAAGTCTAATGACATAAATGATATTCATCAAGGTCACTTCCATCCTCCATCCCCTTATCTACAGTCTGTTGAATAGGGACATGAAGAGGACCCTGGGATGATCTTTTGGCAAGATGATGCCTCTCAGTGAGGGGCCCATGAAAGAATCCTCATGAGTTGTAGTGTGCACAATTGTGAGGACCAGCACCTGGCCTGCAACCAATATTTTGGGTACTTCTGCTTTGGCATATTTTAAACATGTCTTTCCTTGGTCTTCCTCTGAGGTTTTTCCTGCCCTAGCTATTGTTCTGAAAAGTATGTACTGGATCACCCTTTTCACTTTTTAACCAGTCATGCTGACTTGGTATCAATTGTTGTTGTTGTTAGGTGTGGTTGAGTCAGGATCCGACTCATAGTGAACCTACATACAACAGATGAAACACTATTGTCAGGGCTTCTCTGGTCTTCATAGAGTTTTCAATGGCCAATTGTTTTTTGGGAGTGGGTTGCCAGGTCCTCCCCCAAGCCTGCAAAACCTGGTGTTCCCAGGCAGTCTCCCATCCAAGGCCTAACCAGGCCCGACCCTGCTTAACTTCCAAGATCTGATGGGATTGTATGCCACAGTGGAATGGCAGCAGGCTTGGTGTGAATATAACCAGGTTTTTCCCCCAGTGTTCTACAATAAGGTATTGTTTTCAATTTTTATTTGAAACAATCAAAATGTACACATTTAATACATATCTTGAGAATTGATGCCAAATGTGCCTCTTTTGGAAACGTTGCCCTGGAATCTCACTTGCATGGATATGCTCAGACATGATGTATATCTGGGGATCCCAACCTGAAGGCCAGTGATATTTCTCAAGTCTGTTAGATACTGAGTTAAGCATATAATTCCTGGGTGTATGAAATATATGGAAGGAAACTATTTGTTTCCTCTTAGCCTAGGTATAGTTAGCTGAATGTGAGGAGTAGAAGAGGAATATTTACTTTGGTTGGGAGGAAGTTGACTTTCTGGAGTAGAATTGCTATGTTGTTGTTGTTAGGCAACATTTAATCACTGTCCAACTCATAGGGACCCTACATACAACAGGCAAAACACTATTGTCAGTGCTTCTCTGCTATTCATAAGGTTTTCAATGGTGGATTGATTTCCGGGAGTAGGTTGACAGTCCTTCTCCCAAGCCTACAGCACCTGGTGTTCTTTGGTGGTCTCCCATCCAAGGACTAACCAGAGTCCTGGCCCTTCTGAGCTACCAAGATCTGATGAGATTGGACATCACAATGGTACAGCTGCAGACAGAATTGCTATAGTTATTCATAAAGTATGTTCAGCCACTTCTCCAAATCCATAGATTTAACCAATATCAGATCAAGAATATCAAAGTAGTTCATGTTAATACCGAATATGTACAGATTTTTCCCTTTTCTTTATTCCCTAAGTCATTTATAACAATTTATATAACATTTACATATAAATATTATAAGTAATGTTAAAATGTCATTTAAAGTACATGGAAGGATATATGTGATTAAATGTAAATGCAAGACCATTTTATTTAAGGTACTTTAGCATCCATGGGTTTTCATATCTTTTGGGGGGTGGAGGCTCTTAAAAAAAAAAAACCCTTGATACCGAGGGACAGTTGTTCAGAGAATGAATTGACAAACATGGTCTGCAGACCTAATATAGATGAAGCCCTGCTTTTGAAAATAATATTTTAATGGGACACAGCTATGCTCATTCCCTGCTATTTTCTACAGCTATTTCAGGCTGTAGTGTGGGGTTCTGATATCCAGGGATGTTCTGCAACCCATCCTCCATGCATAACCAGGGATGACAGTATGTATGTTATCACTCTCTTCTCCAAAAGACCATTCAGCTGCTGAGGATGTCTGTGGTAGAACTCATACTTCATTGACTCTAAGTGGACTTAGGATTTTTAATTGGCTTTGGTGGATAGAATATAGAGGGGCCTCAAGGGCACATCTTCTGCTCTATGTTGGCGTTCTGCCTTTGCTATAGGACAAACCCAATGCCAGACAGGCTGGAGGCAGAGACAACATGGGGTCTCAAACCTGCAATCCTCCTGCCTCTGCCTCCTGGGATTGCCTGCATCATCCACCATGCCCAGCTCAACAGCAACTTTTAAACCCAAAGACATTGGGCCCTTTTAAGAGTTTCTCTGTCAAAGAGGCTTTTCAGGGCCCTCAAGATGTCTTTGTTCCTCAGAGTGTAGATGAAGGGGTTCAGCATGGGGGTGACCACAGTGTACATCACAGATGCTACTGCAGTTGCGTGTGAATTTTGGGTCACAGTAGAACTGAGGTACACTCCCAGGACTGTGCAATAGAATAAGGACACAACTGAGAGGTGAGAGGCACAGGTGGAAAATGCTTTCCACTTCCCCTGAGCTGAGGAAATCGCGCGGATGGAGGACACAATCTTGGAGTAGGAGTAGAGGATGCCAGCAAGGGGACCCACGACCAGAAAGACAGCTGTGATATATATGAACATGTCATTGAGGAAGGTGTCAGAACAGGCCAGGTGAACCAAATGATTAAGCTCACAGAAGAAGTGTGGGATTTCCAAGTCCGTGCAGAAGGACAGCCGCAGCACTGTGAGGCTTTGTAAAAAGGAATTCAGGACACTTATTGTCCAGGACAGGAGCACCAGCAAACCACACAGCCAGGGCTTCATGATGACTGTGTAGTGCAGGGGGTGACAGATGGCCACAAACCTGTCATAGGCCATCACGGCCAGGAGGATGTTGTCCAACTCTATAAACAATGCAAAAAAATAAATCTGGGTGATGCAGCCTTCGTAAGCTATGGTTTTGCTCTGTGTCTGGATGTCCAGCAGCATCTTTGGGACGGTGGTGGAGGTGAAGCAGATGTCCACGAAGGACAGGTTGGAGAGGAAGAAGTACATGGGCGTGTGCAGGCGGGAGTCTGAGGCCGTGAGAAGAATGATGAGCAGGTTCCCCAGCACAGTGATCAGGTACATGGCCAGGAAGAGCCCAAATATGAGGGGCTGCAGTTCTGGGTCCTCTGAAATCCCCAGAAGAAGAAATCCTGCAATTCTTGTGTCATTTTTTTGTTCCATGTGCTGCAAAGGGAAAAGTTACATCACTGATTTTTACATCTGGCCCATTTTTGACCAAGATTTCCTATTACTCTCTTCCTTTCTTCAGGATACTCTCTATTCTATTCTATTCTATTCTATTCTATTCTATTCTCTCCTCTCCTCTCCTCTCTTCTCCTCCTCCTCTTCTTCTTCTTCTTCTCTCTCTCTCTCTCTGTCTCTCTCTCTCTCTGCCAGTAATGAGGGGTTGAACTCAGGGCCTTGAGCACATTAGCAAGTGTTCTGTCTCTGAGTTGCACCCCTAGTGCCTTATTTTTAAAAGTGAATAATCTTGGTACAGAATCCCACTCAGTTGCACAAGCTACTTCTTGCTTTGAATTCTAGATCCTTCAGCCTCAGCCACCTGATTTGATTGCATTGTAGGAGCACACTATGGCCCCTCACTGTGTTCTATAATTTGGATGAGCATTTTGCCTTTTCATGCAATGGGGAATGTATACTCAGTTCCAATGATGTGCTAAAATGTGAAAACCTCTATAACCCAATATTGGAGAAATCACTATTTTTTTTTTGAGACACATTCTCCCTGTAGCACATGCTGCGTGGGAATCACAATGTAGAATATGCTGCTGTGGAACTCAAGATCCTCTTACCTCAGCCTCCTGAGTAAGAGGACAGGTTGGAGAGGAAGAAGTGCATGGGTGTGTGCAGGCGGGGGGTGGTCTGAGAACATGACAAGAATGGTAGGCAATTTCCCACATATAGTGTTCAGGTGCATGGAGGGAAAAAGCCCAAATGTGAAAGGCTGAAGTAATAGGATTGTGGGTGTGAGTCACCATGTCTAGCTCTAATTATGGAAAAAGAATATAATTAGATAAATGTATCTCACTGGTAGAGAGTGGCTCCCTAGCATAAATGAGGTCCTACTTTCCATTCACAGTACTGCAAGAAAAAAGAAAAAAAATAAGAGAATGAAAAGAAAAATTAAAAAGGTGATAAAACAGAAGAAGCTGAAGAATAGTTTGGATATTTTAAAAATAGAATGGATAAGGGGAAAACTTCTGGGATGATGGGTATGTTTACTCTGATTTTGACACTATGCAATGTATGTTGTTGTTGATCAGTGCTGTCGAGTTGGTGGCTGACTAATAGAGCCCCTATGTGCAGGAGAGGAAACACTATTGTCAGTACTTCTCTGCTATTCATAGGGATTCCAATTACTGATTGTTTTCAAGAGTGGTTTGCTGGGTCCTTCTCCCAAGCCTACAGCACTTTGTGTTCTCAGGTTGTCTCCCGTGCAAGTACTAACCAGTCCTGACTCTGCTTACCTTCTGAGATCGGACAGAATCAGACAACACAGTATTATAGCTGCTGGCATACTACATATATATATATATATACACACACATACATATTTTGAGATATATATGTATCTCAAAATTACAGGGCACACCATAAATATGTATACTTTCTGTTTGTCAGTTAAAAATTTAAAAATACAATTATCATATAATACAACATATGGTAATTATTGCTCTGAGCTCATCATGGGCGGGTAAAGGGAGATTGGATAGAGGTGCTATTTTTTGTTGGAGTCCAGGCAAGGCCAGTAAAAAAGGTGATATCTGAACAGAGGGCCCAAGGAAACTGTGGAAAATGAAGTCACATTATCTTTAGAAGTGTGTACCATGCAGGTACAGTGAGCAGTGATAATGTCCTGAGGAAGGGGCTTGCTTCATATATCCAAGTTCAGAATAAAGCAAGAAGAAGATGAAGGGGAAATTCTATTGGAAAATCCTGGGGAAGGATGGGGCATTCTTGTAGCTGATAATTGTTAAAATTTTAAAGATGCAGACAACCCTTGGTTCACATGACCTTTGCAGTTTTGTTTGAAGAAGCCCTATTGAAGTCTACATCATAAAGAGAGAACTATACACATACAAGTTGAACAATCAGATGAGCTCAGACATATGTAGGCCCTGGTGATCTCACCACCATAATCCATTTTATACACACAGCCATTACTTCCCAGAGTATTATTTTGTCCTTCTTCTTCTTCTTCTTTTTTTGGCAGTACTTGGGGGTTGAACCCAGGGTCACACACATACTTTGCAAGTGCTCCATCACCGGTCTTTACCTCCTGCCCAGTTTTTACTTTTTATCTTGAGAAAGAGTCTCAATAAGTTATTCAGGCTATCTCTTGCCTTGAACTTGTGATTCTCCTGACTCTGCCTCCCTATTATTATTTTTTTGTTTTAATGTTTTCCATGTGGAAATAACACTTAAAATGAAATCTACCATAACATCAAATTTTGACATGCACAATTTATTTTAGCATTAGGCACTGTGTTTTACCACAGATATCTAGAAATTAATCATCTTATATAACAGTAGCTTGATATCTATTAAATGGGCAGACATTCAGCTCACCTGGTGCTGCTCTGTACTCTCTGAGGACCTGGGTTGAATCTTACCCACTGCAAAAATGGATAAGGACGTGGCAATCCAATCCCTAAGTAATCAGCCAGTGAAAACCCTATGAGGGTTGCTGTGAATTGGACTGACTCAATGGCACCTAACAACAACAACCACCTATTGAATAGCAACTCCACAGTTTCCCTATACCACTCCCCTGACATAACCATTGTATTCTATGCATCGGTGAGTCTGACTGCTCTAGATATCTTGTGAACACAGGATCATGAAGCATTTAATTTCAAAGCCATCCTGAGGGGCAGAATGGATCCCTCCTTATTTCCTTTCTTTTTAGGATTTGGGTGTCTGAATTATGAGTCACAGTTTGGCCAGAGAAGAACTCTATAGGAAAAGGAAATTACAGGCCAATATCCTTGATGAACTTAGATTAAAATAGCCTCAGGAAAATAGTAGCAAGATGAATTCAACAGCATGTAGAAAGGCTTATTCTCAGTTTTGAATATTTGAGTTCATGGAATCAGGCCCTGAGAATCTCTCACTGTGTAATAATATTTATATAATTATATTCCCCTTTTTCATATGACTTATCTCTGGGGATCAGTATTTTACATGCATTTGTTTCACTGTAGTTTACATCTGCCATTAAAATATAAGCTCCCACCAAGCAGAGATCTTACTTGTTTTGTTCTTATTCTTGTGTTTTCAAAATGGGAGCATTTCTACAGAAAACTTGAGATATTAAGGGTTTGTAGACTAAACATAATGTGAGGTACATAAATGATTTAAGATAACAGCATTAAATAAGTATGAATGAAAATATAAAATAAATTCTGAGTGGAAAGAAATAAAACAATGATAATTTAGTCACTTCAATGTGAGTCTACAATTGAAGATTTAATGGATGATGACTTGTAAGTAAAATAATAAAAAATTTTTTAGGAGAAGTGGAAGAAATAATATCTCAACATGTAGTTTCATCCCATGTAAGCCTCAATGGATTCAAATGTGTCTTTGACATTAGATGCAGGGCAAGCTTTGTTGTTAGGTGCTGTGGAGTCAGATCAGACTCGTAGTGACTATGTACACCAGAATGGAATACTCCCTGACATGTGCCATGCTCAGCACTAAGTCAGTGCTTCTCTGTTATTCATAGGGTTTTCAATGGCTTACTGCTTATTGGGAGTGGGATGCCAAGTCCTTCTCCCAAGCCTGCAGCACCTGGTGATCCCAGATGTTCTCCTACCCAAGGACTAACCAGGCTGACCCTGCTTTGCTTCCAAAATCTAATGAGATTGTATGCCAGGGGATATGGCTATGAAATGAAGCAACTAACTTTGATTAGTCTAATACTTACCTTTAAAGTATTTTGCCACACAAATGAGCAAGATGCATAACATGAATTATCTCACTTCTTTGTCAAAGTAATGCCATGAACAAGGTTATTCATGGACACTGTACAGAAAAGAAATCCCTCCAAATATAATGAAGCTCATATGTATGAAAAAGATGTTCATGGGAGCCAGGCATGTTGGCACGTGTCCACATGCCTGTGATTCCAGCAATATTATGTGTCTGAGGCCAGGCTGGGCTACATAGGGAAACCTATGAAGCAAAAAATATTCTCATGAAAAAGATGTTGGCTATCTTTACTTGAATACAAAAGGATATGTTCCACAGGATGACAAAAGATGATTGCTATTTATGAAAACAGAACTAATCACAAGGGACAAAACTGTAGAAGTAAGGATATGCAGGTATATAATATGAAATAGGCTGCAGCCATACCACTGTGGCATCCGGTACCATCAGATCTTGGAGTGAAGCAGGGTCGGCCTGGTTAGTGCTTGAGTGGGAGACTGCCTGGGAATACCATGTGCTGTAGGCTTGGGAGAAGGACCTGGCAACCTACTCCCCCAAAACAATCAGCCATTGAAAACCCAATGAATATCAGAAAAGCACTGACAGTAGTGTTTCAACTGTTGTATGTAGGATTGCTATGAGTTGGACACTGACTCGAGGGCATCTAACAAAAACAATATGAAATAATACAACTGAAGGTGTAAAAGAAAATTTGTCTTAACTAATGATGAAGAATGATCCAAATACAAGAGGTGGTGGGATGGTGAGTGTACAATGTGAACGAGAGATCTATTTGATCACACACATTTATAAATTTCACATAACTCCCTCATATCTCTGTGTACATACATAAGCATCAGTATGAACAAGTAAAATAACTAAAATGGAAACAGCAAACTTACTGGGCAAAACCCCTTCAATTCTTTCCTTGAAAGACTGAAATCAAAAGGTGAAGACAGTTCCCACAAAAGCAATTAAGTTACGTAAGAAATTTGCCATTGCGAAAAGAAAGGAAAAGACTAAGAAACTCAAAATTTACTCACCCTTAGAAGGAATGAAAGGAATGAATTCCTTAGTTTTCTCCTATACCTATAAATAAAACATTTATCTCCATGTGAATGACGAGTATAAGACAATATACTGTGGAATGTATGTCTTATGAATGGTTGTCGCAAGATAGTGTGTAGTAAGAAATCCACTAGCATGACCTTTGTAATGAAAATGAAAGCAGCTTCAAACACATTCCACATTAAAAGTTATGAAAAAAATGTTCTCAATTTTAATGCAATTCTTCCATACTTAATACTCAATTTTTCTCTTCCCTAATTGCAAAAATCCTTGGATGTGTTCCAATTTCGTAGGAAATCATTTATACCACAGTCTCTTCCAATTACTTTTCTCATTTCCATCACATAATTGTCAACAATGAACTAAGAATTGCGCAGTCTACAAGACTCTTACTTTTTTAACATCTTAAATTTGTTACCAATTGATTAGTTGTATAAAAAAACAAAAGCAGTGCTCACTCAGCTCTGGGCTGGGCTGGCTTGGATTTCAGGTGACATTAGGGAAATTTCCTCAGCTTCCATTCTTGTTGTACCTTGTCCTGCTGTTCCTGCTGGCATCTCAAACTCACCCGTGTGGGGTTTCTGCAGGTCTCTGTATGGAAGTCTGGATTCCTCTCTGAAAGGTTGCTGATGGAGACTGGAGCTACCATTGAAAGATGAAAGAAAACACATAGCTGAAAATCTTGGGCTGGAATTGTAATGCCCACATATTCAAATACTTAGACCAATAATTCGAATGCTGTTCATTCAGGATTCCAGGCTGCATTTCACTTTTCAGCCCTAATCAAGTGCATGAAATGTTTCAGGGAAATGCACATGGAGCAGTACTTCATCTCATCAATAGTTATGGTAGTCAGGTTCTCATTGCTTTGAAAAATACTTGTGTAATACAATAGAATGGAGGGACTATTTATTTGGATTTACAATTTAGGAGGTTTCAGACCATGATCAGTTGGATTAGTTGCTCTCGGGTTGTGGTGAGACAAAGTGTCATGGCTGAAGCACAGTGGGTGCTGATCTGCTAGTCTTATGTCAGCTTAGAGGTGTGTGTGTGTGTGTCTGTGTGTGTGTGTGTGTGTGTGTGTGAAAGATATAGGTAATGACCCATGTACAAAATTATGAAAATGTAAAATAAAGATAAAAAATATTATAGAATTTGTAAGTTACCTACTATGAAGAGAACTGAAGCTAATATTATAGGACACAATTTTCAGAGTATGATACATGTATTGCCATAATATGTCTAAATATTTTGACTTGGATGAATTTCTGTGAGTTTATTAAATGAAAAATTAAAATAAAATATCTTCACACAAAGATGTCCAATGCAATGTGATGTATGTAATTAGAAAACGTAAACATTTTCAATCAGAAAGTGAGTATTTACCTAAATATACAAATACAAAAAGTTAAGGACATATTCATTTATAGGAGGTATGTTAATGGACAGAGCTACAGCCATACCACCTTGATATCCAATTTCCTCCAATCTGTGAGGTGAAGCAAGGACGTGTCTGGTTTGTCCTTGCATGTGAGACTACGTGGGAACATTGGGTGCTCTAACCTTGGCAGAAGGACCCAGCAGCCCATTCCAGAAACAATCAGCCATAGAAATCCCTATGAATAACATTGAACCACTGACAATTGCACTGGGCATGGCACAGTGTTTGGTAGTGTTTCATTCTCTTGTACCTAGGGTGGGTATGGCTTGGAACCCACTCGATAGCACCTCACAACAAGAACAACAATTATTTCTGGAGTGGGCTCCCGTGTTCTTCTCCCTAGAGTGTCTTAGTCTGGAAGCTCAGCAGGAAGCTGACCACTATGGGTGACACTGATATTTTCTGAAGTACAGGTGGCATAGCTTTCAATATCACAGCAGCTTGGAAACCCCCACAGGACAGGCTGACAGGCAGGTGGAGCAGGTCATACAGAAATGTATTCATTTCCTCTCACTGAAATTGTGCTTTGCAAGCATGTTGCTGTTCAATTCTCCAATCTCTCAAAAAACTTCTCTGTCTCAGAAAACAACAGACAAAAAATAAGGGTTGTGCTCTTGTTTCTTACTTGCAGTATTCAATAGGTTACATGACATATTCAACACATTCTTAAAAGGTTTCCTGCTAGAGAATTTTGCCCAGTTGTGGACTGATGCAAGTGTTCTGAGTGTGTTTAAGTAGGTCAGGCCAATCTATAATGTTTGGTAAATTTCCACTTGTTAGGTGCTGTCGAGGTGGGTCTGACTCATAGCAACCCTATGTTCAACAGAATGAAAGACTACCCCACAGTGCCATGCCCAGCACTATGTCAGTTCTCTGCTTTTCAAAGGGGTTTCAATGGCTGATTGCTTTGGGAGTGGGCTACCAAATCCTTCTCCCTTAAATTACCAGTAGGTGTATTAAATGGATTTAAAAAAATCTGTTATTTTGAAATGTATTATGCATTATGGGTTTATTGGAATGGAATTCCATCATAAAACAAGTAACATCTGTTATGTATATTTTATGAAAATCAAATTTCCATGTTTATCCTTAAAATGTCTTGTAGCTATTTTTCCCTCCTCTTCAGAGTCAAGTTCAAGAGATTTTATTAGGTAGAGAAGATCTTTTAAAAGGCTTAAGGACCTCTGCTGCAAAGGACAGAAGTACAGAAGTGTGACAATTCCTGAGTAGTGGTTTTTCAGAAGGGAAAGAAGCTTATTTTGGAAACTACAGGTACGTAAAATTGGTGGTGATCCTGGGAAGAGGAAAGCACAGAAAAATTTCTAATGGTATCATGATGAGATAGTATACTCACATGGCTCAGACTGCAAGAGATGCAAAAGATTTGTTGAAAGGTCTTCTTATCTTGTTCTGTAGCCACCCAGCTTCTGTCCCTAGAGCATCCAGTGCAATACCAGTGTCCATATCCTTCCAGAGATATTGTATGCGTTTACACACATACATCAAAGATTACATATTTTTTATGCAAATGATAGTATATTGTCACTTAGTTTTAGAAATTACTTAATTTCACTGTCATGGATATTTATTCAGCAAACAGTAACAGTTATGTGTTTTTAGAGTCATTTATAGGAGTTTACTATCCTCATAAGTATTATAAGAGTTTACTATCCTCTTGAGGATATCCTCATAAGAGTACATTATCCTCATAAGGATATTATTCTCTGATTCTGCCACTTACTCTCAATGCTTAGTAATTTCCTTGGCACTGAGTGGTAATGAAATATTGCTATCAATTGCACAGCATTTATGTGACCTACATAGAAAAGACACATATATACAAGTCAATTGACTTAATGTTTCCTTCAAGTGAGAGAGAATATTACACAGGTAAAATTTCAATCATCTGTTGCAGCAAAATGGATGAACTGGAGAATATCATATTAAGCAAATGAGCACAAGGTCAAAAAGAAAAATGCCATATGTTCTCACTCATATGTGGGAGCTGAATCTTATTTAAAGGAAAAAAATTCATATATGTAAGTTGATATATAGAAATGCACAATTAATCTTTGCAAAGCAAGGACAATGTAAAGAATAGAAAGGAGGGAGGGAACTAGGAATGGGAAGTGAAGATAGGAGAAGGTGGGATGGGGAGGAGACAGAATGTAGAGGGAGAAAGGGGGAGAGGATAATCTCAGTGTAAATGATGCAACTTCATGAGCACATGGAAAAAATAGAGCAACATAACCCAAATATGCATATGAGTTTTACTACATATTAGTCAGCCTGCAGTGGTAGCCCTGTGGCATCCGATCCTGTCAGATCTCGGAAGCTAAGCAGGGTCGGGCCTGGTTAGTACCTGGATGGGAGACCACCTGGGAACACCAGAAACTGTGGGCTTGGGAGAAGGACCTGGCAATCCCCTCCCAAAAATCAATCTGCCATTGAAAACCCTATGAACAGCAGAGAAGCACTGACAATAGTGTTTCCCCTGTTGTACAGAGGGTCGCTATGAGTCGGATACCGACTCGACGGCACCTAACAACAACCTAACACATATTAGTCAAAAGGTTCCATACACCTTATAAGTTGATAAAAGTGTAATGAAAAGTGATGTAGTAGTTGTGTAATGGGAAAAGCCAATACACTGTACATCACCAACATTTACCAATAAAGGGAGAAAAAAAATTTTCAATCAAACCTTAAATTTTCAATCATATATCTTCTATTTATGGGTCCACCTTGAAGATGCATTTATACTCATTGAAATACTAAATCAGGGTGTCCAGGTATAAGTGGATTTATTCAAGGAACTAGAGGATTTTGTGTCATGTTCTATATTATCCATTACATCATCTTACTCATTCTGTTTAAAATTTCCCAATAATGTCTACAGGTATGACTCCTTTCCTTGCCCAAAACCAAATACATCTCCCTTCAAAATGTTTGTCATGACCATTAATATGCTGGGGAGTGAATACATGTATATTTGCTCTACAATATTATTTATTTTCACTTTATGTTCCCAAATCACTTCAGTGCTCACAAGAAAAGGATGACTTGCTCAAGAACTCAATCCTGCCTATAAAGCCTCTGGGAATGAGGACTTGTATTGAAAGCACACAATGTTTTCCTGCTTAAGTTCACCTGTCCTTCCAGTCTAATTGTGCCTTGAATAGTCATTCAAGAATGACCAATTTCATATGTTTATCAGAAAGAAATGTGAACAATCAGAGAATAATGAGAATTGTGTTCAAATTTCAGAATAAATGATGAATAAAAGACATAGCAGATTATTCTGAATGTCTAAAGTTCAGATTTGTTTGATGTTTGGATCAGTAAAGTATTGCTGAGTAAAATGCCAAACCCAAATAAGTGGTTTGAAATAATATTTTACTTTTTTTTTATCACATAGGAGTCCATGTTGGGAAGTATTCTGGACTTCTGTGTTCTACTCATATGTGTGGTTGTGTGTTAGTCAGTGGGAGATCATCTGCTGATCTCAGCTTCTTGTTGTTAAGTACTGTCGAGTTGGGTCCTACTCATAGAGACCCTGTGTACAACAGAAGAAAACACTCTCTGATACTTCCATGCCCAGCACTATTTTCAGTGCTTCTCTGCTATTCATAGGGTTTGCAATGGCTGATTGTTTTGAGAATGGGCTGCCAGGTCCTTCTCCCAAACCTATAGCACCTGGTATTCCTAGGCAGTCTCCTATCCAAAGACTAACCAGGCCCAACTCTGCTTATCTTCCTAGAACACATGAAATCAGATGTCAGGGTGGTATCACTGTAGACAGTCTTGGCTTCCATCTTTCATATTTGGGACTTGCTGTCTTAAGGCTGACAGAATGTGGCAGTGGTTGAGTTGACCATTTTCTCTCCATGAATCTTCTCATCCTATGGCAGGATAGCTGGATTTGTTCTTATGGAAGAGCCAGCATTGAAATAGAGAGTAGCCAAGACTCTCTAAAGCCCCTTGAGGCAGACAATTCCTTCCATCATATTCTATTGACCAAAGAAAACAAAAACTACTAAGAACAGCCAAGATTCAAAAGTGGAGAAATAGGCTCTACCTCTCCATGAGAGGAACTTCTCACTACCATCGAAAAAGTCATGGAAGAAGAGAAAGGTCTTGAGTGGAGGTCATCTCTGCAAATCGTGTAACAGAAGAATAATTTTCAGTTTGGTACAGTTTTATTTGGATATTTCCAGGCTACATCTTGGTGGATAATTCCTTCCATATTTACCTCCAGCATCTGCATGGATTTTCCTGGAAAGATACTGAGAGTCATACTACACGTTAATGACAAACAGCCGGTACTCCATGTCCACACGTTTTACATCAAGAGATTCGACCAACCATAGATCAAGATTAACTTTAAAGTTTGTTTTAGTACTGAGCATGTGCAGGTATTTCCTTTGTAATTTGGTCCTAAATATATGGCAAAACAATTTGTATGGCATAAGAGAACCTAAATTATACAGGAAAATGTGTAGTTTATACATAACATGGCATTATTTTATGTAAGAGACTAGAGCATCCATGTCTTTTTTTATGTGTTTGGGTGGAAGGTCTGGGGAAAAAACTCATTGTTGCTGAGGGACAGTAATTTAG
Organism: Pedetes capensis; assembly: GCA_007922755.1. Classification (NCBI taxonomy): domain Eukaryota; kingdom Metazoa; phylum Chordata; class Mammalia; order Rodentia; family Pedetidae; genus Pedetes; species Pedetes capensis. The sequence continues at coordinate 25,933 of VMDO01018104.1, forward strand.
AACAGTGGTAGACTAATTATGATCTTTGACTCAAATCTGGTCAGTGGCTTGATATTGCAAATAAAGTTTTATTGGCACACAACCAGGCTAACCACTTCTGTTGTCTGAAGATGCTTTCATGCTACAGTGGGAGATTTTGTCATCCATAGTAGCCCTAGAATCAGTCCATAAAAGACACCCAGGAAGACTAAAAATTCATTCTCATTCACTTCTCTAAGACTGTCTTTCAGTTCCTGAAGTCACAAAGCTTGAGATACATTAAATTCTTAAACTGGTTTTGGCAACTATAATATGATTGAATTGACAGGGTGCCCAGTGGACCTCAATGCATATTTCTGCTGCTCTGTCTTAGAATCCTGTTTGAGCCACAGGACAAATCCATGCTAGTCATGGTGTAGGAGGACATGTGGAGGAGAGTGTATTGTCCCTTGCAAAGCTACCCTAGATTAGCCAACTGTCAGATGATTCCTCCATATTTTAGAAAACCCACCCAAGATTGTCTGAGTCTCCCCGATGGAACTACACCTGAATACTGATGCATAAAGATACCAGTTGAGCTCAGAATAAGTGAGAATAATTTTTTTTGCGGTACTGGGGGTTGAATCCAGGGCCTCGTGCTTGCATGCTCTGTAAGTGCTAGACCACTGAGCTGCACCCCTATCCCATTTTTTTTTTTTACTTCTTGAGACAGAGTCTCACTAAATTACACAGACTGCCTCTGGTCTTGAACTTGAGATCCTCCTGCCTCCACCTCCTGGGCTGCTGGGATTACAGGCATGTGCCACCATGCCTGGCAGAATAATTTTTAAAAATGTATATAGTCACCATACTATTTGATCATACCTCACATTTGATAATTTATTATTTTTCCCACAGACTATCATTGGTACTATGTAGATGAAAAGAAGAAAAGTCATAGGTGAATTTTAAAAAGTACTCTGCTATGATCTGCATTACTGAGTTGTTGTTGTTAGGTGCTATCAAGTCTGTGTCTGACTCATAGTGACCCTACGTGCAACAGGAGAATAGGTATTGTTAGTGCTTCTCTGTAATTCATTGCTGAGTAGCACAGTTAAAATAGTAATGTGTGAAGGAAAGAATGAACCACAAGTGCAGAACTGGTCTCAGAATTTTCCTCAGCATAAAATTACATAAATTGATTTAGTGTTCAAGTGTTTTTTTCCTTCATCATTTGTTGTTAGGTGCCATAGAGTTGGATCCGACTCATAGCGACCCTCAAAGGGATTTCAATGGCTGATTGTTTTGGGATTGCTTTGAGAGTGGATTGCCATGTCTTTCCTCAACTTTTGCAGTGCTTGGGATCGAATCTGGGTCCTCAGTGCAGAGAAGCACCCTATCAACTGAGCTAAACCCTAGCCCTTCCTTTTTCACATAGGAAGAGTATAATGTGTTTTTAGTAACAATAAAGGAAAAATAACTTATGGTTTGTTGAGAAGAAATTATTCTCAATAAATCCATGCTGTCCAAGACATAAATGAGGATTTCCAAGCCATGATTGAAGAAAGGTTCATAAAGTTTGAAAAAGTAGGGATGAGCAATGTTTAGACATCAGAAAGAGAGAGAGAGCAGAAAGCTTAAGAAGATTTGTTATGTAAATTGTATTTGAGAAGTTAAAATAAAAAAATGAAAACTACAGAAAGAAGGAGAGAGCAAGAATGACTTCCACAACCTGACAAAAAATGTGGTAATTACTTGTTTTGCAGCTTCCTGCCCTGTGGTGAACTCCTCATTTTTTGGCTCAGTGCTGTGGCCACTTTTATAATTCCTCTCTCAAAAAGAATTTTCAGAGCGCTCTTGATGTCCTTATTTCTTAGGCTGTAGATGAAGGGGTTTAGCATGGGGGTGACCACAGTGTACATCAACGAGGCAATTGCAGTGGCATAGGAATTTTGGGTCACAGCAGAACTGAGGTACACTCCCAAGAGTGTGCAATAAAATAAGGAGACAACTGAGAGGTGAGATGCGCAGGTGGAAAATGCTTTGTACTTCCCCTGGGCAGATGCAATGGCTTGTATGGAGGAAACGATCTTAGAGTAAGAGTAAAGGATGCCAATGAGGGAACCACCCCCCAGGAGGGCAGCTAAAAAATTCATCACCATATTATTAAGAAAGGTGTCAGAACAGGCCAGGTGAACCAATTGACTAAGCTCACAAAAAAAGTGTGGGATCTCCACCATTGTACAGAAGGACAACCGCAACACCATGAAGCTTTGTACCAAGGAATTCAGGGCACTCATAACCCAGGGTGCCAGCACCAGCAAACCACAGAGCTTGGGCTCCATGATGGTTGTGTAGTGCAGGGGGTAACAGATGGCCACAAAGCGGTCATAGGCCATCACAGCCAGGAGGAAGTTGTCCAACCCTACAAATAATGTAAAAAAGTAAATCTGGAGGATGCAGCCTTCATAAGTAATGATCTTTCTCTGTGTCTGGATGTTCACCAGCATCTTTGGGATGGTGGTAGAAGTTAAACAGATGTCCACAGAGGATAGGTTGGAGAGGAAGAAGTACATGGGTGTGTGAAGGTGGGAGTCTGAGATCGTGGCCAGGATAATGAGCAGGTTCCCAAAGATGGTGATCAGGAACATGGAGAGGAAAAGTCCAAACATGAGGGGCTGTAGTTCTGGGTCCTCTGAAATGCCCAGTAGAAGAAAACTTGAGATTTGTGTGCCATTTCTTGGTTCCATGTGCTGTATGTGATGATCCAGATAGACAAAAACATCATGAGTTGTTTTTGTACCTGACCCCCTTTCTTATTTTGCTTTCTTTATTCTTTATCCTCTTATTTTATGTTCAGCTAAAGCTCACCTTTGTCTTTTTAAATGTTTATTTTATGTGTATAAGCTTCGGGATATTCAGGGATATTTTCTTTCTGGAGAATGGATAGAAACAATTGGAATCATGGTGTTACTATGAGAAATAAATGAGATAATGCATGTAATATACTCAGCTCACATGGGTAGTAAGAATTCATAAAGGGAGCCATTAGAATAGCTAATTGATCACTATTAATCATTATTATTGCCATGGGGTCATGTGTATTTAGCACATTTGAATGTATGTATGTTTGTGCAGAATGGATATTATTCCTTCCACTGTTCATAAAAAAGTATGTGTTTTTATTGTTTTATTTCAAGGACTTTCTCTATTAAGTGTTGAACTATAGACTCAATGTTGACATGTCCAACTCATAGCAACCTTATATACAACAGATGATACACTATTGTGAGTGCTTCTCTGCTATTCATAGGGTTTTCAATGGCTGATTTTTTTTTTGGGTGTGGGTTGCCAGGTCCTTCTCCCAAGCCTACAGTGCCTGGTGCTCCCAGGTGGTCTCCCACATGAGTACTAATCAGGCCCAACTCTGCTTAGTTTCCAAGATCTGACAAAATCATCTGCCACAGTGGTAGGGCTGCAGGCTCTATCATTACTTTATATATGGTGAAAATATTAAAAATCTCCTTCTTGCAATTATTTTTTAAAATAATTTCCTTATCAACTCATATTCTTTTTCATGATTGGATTGTTGGGATTTTATTTTCAGGCTACAGTAATTGGAACTGAAATTACATTCCCTGAGCGCATTAAGGAATTGCTCATTGAAATTCTATAATATACAAGATATTGAAGTGATGGTAGAAAGAAAGAGTGGTTCTTAACCAGAGATGTCATTTATGTTATATGAACTTGGGGTCTTTAGCTCTGAAGATGGATCACACTATGATAACCTCTATAAAATCCTGTACCTGTCAATGCAACCTATCCTCTTTCATCAAATGATGTATCCCTGCAACATTGTGCCTCATGTGCATTTATTCCATTGTAGTCTACACTTACCATTCTATGGTAGGATCTGGTTGAGCAGAAACCTTAATGGCTTGGCTCACTTTCCTGCCTTTACAATGAAAGGGAAATTACACAAAATATAGAAAACCATTAAGAAAAAGGAATTTGTACAATAAAAAGAATAATCAGGTAAAGGATGATGAATTCAATGAATTGTCAATGAAGAGTTCTAAAGTAACAATAATGTTATCATATCAACATGAATCTGTAACTCAATATTTAGTTGGGAAAGTCCTGGAAATAAAGTTAGAAAAACGGATTCTTTTTTATGTGCCATGGGAGAAACAGTGTTTAAAGTTATAGTTTCATTCTATGGAAACGTAGATAGTCTCAAATGTTCTAATGACCCTAGACCCAAGGGCAACAATAATGAAATTAAGTAGTAACTATGATTAAAATATCTGGATTTAACTCAGTTGATAGAGTGCTGTACTGTGTCTTCTGAGGCCCTGGGTTCAATCCCCAGCACTGCAAAAATGGGAGAAGGACCTGGCAGCCCATTCCTGAAACAATCCCCAAATAATTAGTCATTGAAAATCCTATGAATAGCAGAGAAGCACTGACATAAAGTACCTGGCCTGGGACAGTGCTGGGGAATGCTTCATTTTGCTGTATGTACAGTTGCTATGCATTGGAACTGACTTGCTGGCACCTAACAACAACAGATAGCACTTTTTGTGAGTTCTTACACCCATGTGAGCTAGGTAGATTACATGTAGTGTCTTATTACTCACAGTTACCACATGATGCCAGTTATTTATAGCCATTTTTCAAGAAAGAAATTGTCCCTAAATATCATGGTGCTTGTATGTATAGGACTATGCTCATAAAAAGATATGTGGTCCTTGTTGTTGTTGTTGTTAGGTGCTTTTGAGTTGGTGTCCTACTCATAGCAACCCTATGTACAACAGATGAAACACTATTGTCATGCTTCTCTGATATTCACAGGATTTTCAATGGCTGATTGTTTTTTGGGAGTGGGTCCTTTCCCAAGTCTACAGCACCTGGTGTTCCCAGATGGTCTCCTATCCAAGGACTAACCATGCCCAACCCTGCTTAGCTTCCAAGATCTGATGGGGTCAGACACCACAGTGCTATGGCTGCAGGCAACTAAGAGTACAAAATGCATTTTTTCAACTGCTATTCATGCAGAGGAACTTTCCAAACTTAAAAAGCAATGGAAGCAAGGAGTCTGCAATATAAGTCACTGATAGATTAAACCACATACATTTTAAAAACTTTCACACACTAGCTCTTCGATATACCTATCCATATGTAAAAGATCTAAATAGCAAAGAGTGAATAAACTTCCACTTCTTCCTTTGAAAGACTAAAACCAAAAGTTAGAAACACTCACTCTGCATAAATACAAACAACTTGTACAACATACATTAGCAATGAGAAGGAAAAAAATCTCATAAATCCAAAAATACATTCAGCCTCAGAAGTTACACAAAAAGAGCAAGGTAAAGCCCTTTAATTTCCCACCTTTGCCTATGAGGTAAACCTCATAGTTTTAATTTGAATTCACCCCATGTGAGAAGACACTGTGAAATCCGTCTAATGAACTGTTGCGAGGTCCTATTACAAGGTCATTAATCTGATCTTTGAAATGAATATGAAAACAAGACTCAAATATGTTCCCTGTTAAAAATTTAAAGAAAACATGAAGTCATATTCAGCCATAAAGTAGAAGGAAATCACGTCATTTGTAGGTTAGTGGAGGGAACTGAAGGTCATCATGTTAAGCAACAAAGGCCAGGCTCAGAAAAATATTGCATGTTTTCCTTCATAGATACAACCTGAAAAAAAAAAGAGTATAGGAAAGCAGAAAGGAGACTATTGGAAGAGAGGAAAGAGCTCTGGAGAAGAGAAAGGTGAGGACAAAGGGGAGATAATATGAGGGTATACCAAAGAAAAACCCATTACTCTGCATCAGTTGTATGCATTAATGAAAAAATTGTAAAGTCAAGAAGAGAAAGAAAAAGTGCACTCACTTTACTGTACTTTTGACCACAGCCAATACTTTTTCTGCTGATTTCAAAACTGACTGAATGTTTTAATTTTACAGCAAATACATTTTACCAGTTCTTCACCCAGTCTCATTCAACTGGACTTCCATTCCCATCACTGAATTGTCAACATGGATCTATGCATTGCAGAGTTTAAAAGATGCTTCTCTCTCTCTCTCTCTCTCTCTCTCTCTCTCTCTCTCTCTCCCTCTCTCTCTCCCTCTTTCTTTTAGCATATCAAATATGTTTCTAGTTAATTTAACTGAGGCAGTAAACAAACACTGTGTCTCTCATCTCTGGGCTAGGCTGGATTCATTCTTAGGTGATCTCAGGTAAATTGTGCTGACTTCCATTCATGCTGAATTTTTCAGTCAGGCTCTGAGGGGTCTCTGCCTGTAGTTGTACCACTGCGGCATCTAATCCTGTCATCTTGGAAGCTAAGCATGGTCAGGCCTCATTAGCACTTCGATGGCAGAGCGCCTGGGAACACCAGGTGCTGTAGGCTTGGGAGAAGGACCTGGCAACCCACTCCCAAAAAACAATCCACCATTGCAAACCCTATGAATAGCAGAGAAACACTGACAGTATTGTTTTACCTGTTGTATGTAGGGTTGCTATGAGCCAGACAGCAACTTGACAGCACCTAACAACAACTAAGGGGTCTCATACTGACCTGAATAGTGTCTCTGAGAAGATGGTGTCTGTGTGGAAGCCTAAATTCCTCTCCAGATGGTGATGATGGAGACTGAAGCTCTTTTCCATATAGTTCATAGGAATGAGCAAATCATCGATCCTCTGGCCAGACTTGGGACTGCAAAAGGAAACACCATGCCATGTCCAGCCCAGGATTATACCCTCTGAAGGAAAATGTCAGCATGTGTATTTATACCTTCCTGTCTCTGCTCATTAGGCACATTTCCTCTACTTTCTTCCACTCCTGAGCAACTGCTTTCCCTGTGGGACATTGGTCTGAGAAGAAAAGAAAATGTTCCTGATCATGCTATGTTCCCAAGAGAGCAGGTGAGTAAGTAGGTGAATATAGTTGTTATTACTTCTTCTCTGAGAAATCTCCTGCCTCTCGGATGACTAATGTCCTTAATACTTTCGCCCAATCCTGCTAGCTTTTACCAAACTCTGAGGTCCCCGACTTTCTTAGATTCCTTGGAACCCCAAGACATTGAACTGTAGTGGTGACACAGTTCCCAATAACATCAGAAAATTCTGTTCCCTCTTCATCAAGGAAGATAAGAGTGTTTATTTGTTATAAAACCATGGGACATTAACCCAGACTTTATGTCTCTGGTGCCTTTTATAAAGTCCATGGGAATTTTATGCTTGATCCAGAAGTTTAGACTTAGCATATACATTTTAAATTTATTAAATATTTAACGAATATAAGAAATATTTTTAGATTTTTGTGCACCATGGACTGAAGTTAGAATCCAAGGAGGACCGTTTCATTCAATTTTTACATATGTCCATCATATGATGTCAGTACTAGAAATAAATGTACATATTTATAGAAAATTAATTTTCCACAAAGGCATTAAGGACACATACTATAGAAAGGACAATATCTTCAATAAATGGTACTGGAAAATTGAATATCTATGTGTGTATAGCCTGCAGGCATGCCACACTGGTGTCTGATACTATCTGATCTTGGAAGCTAAGCAGAGTTTGACCTGGTTAGTCACTGGATGAGAGACCACCTGGGAATACTAAGTGCTGTAGGCTTGGGAGAAGGACTTGGCAGCCCAGTCCCCCAAAACCATCAGCCATTGAAAACCCTATGAATAGCAGAGAAGTATTGACAATAGTATTGGGCATGGCACAGTGCTGGGGAGTGTTTCTTCAGTTGTACCTAGGGTTGCTATGGCACATAACAACAACAACAACAATGCATGAAAGAATTAGTGTTTAAAATTCTTGAATGCATGACCTCTTGGAAAAAGGCTGAGAGTAGGGGAGGAATTCCAAATCAGAGATGGCAAAGGAAGCCCTAGAGAGGGGCAGATTCATATGCAAAACCTAGGGTTCCAGTGTTGACTGTGGTATATGTATGATAGCTTCTCAGTAAGGCTAATACTGAGTCATTGTGTTACACATTTTCCTCTTATTTTCTAGGCACACCACACGCACGGCATCAGAAAATGACACACAAATTTCAGAATTTTTCCTACTGGGAATTTCTGGGGACCCCAGCTTGTAGCCTGTCCCCTCTGGGCTGTTCCTGGCCATGTACCTGGTCATTGTATTTGGGAACCTGCTCATCGTACTGGTCATGATCTCAGACTCCTACCTACACACAACTATGCACTTCTTCCTCTCCAACCTCTCCTTCATGGATATCTGCTTCACCTCCACCACCGTCCTAAGGATGCTGCCAAACTTACACACCTACAGCAAGGTCATAATGTATAAAAGCAGCATCACCCCAATGCATTTTTCATGTTCTTTTCAGGGTTGGATGTATTTCTGCTGACCGTGATGGCCTGTGACAACTTTGTGGCCATCTGTGACCCCCCTGCACTACACGGTCCTCACAAACCCCAGGCTCTGTGTGCTTCTAGTCTGTTGCTTGGGTCACAGATATCCTCTATTCCATGTTACAAACCTCAATGGTGTTGCGGCTGTCCTTCTGTGCATACTCAGAAATCCCCCACTTTTTCTGTGGACTAAGCCAGGTGGTCCACTGCGCCTGTTCTGACACCTTTCTTAATGATGTGGCAAAATATTTTGCAGCTGTGTCACTGGTTTGTTTTCCTGTTGCAGGAATCCTTTACTCTGACTGCAGGAGCGTTTCCTCCATACGTTGGATCTCATCAGCTCAGGGGAGGTACAAAACATTTTCCACCTGTGCGTCTCACCTCTCTGTTGTCTCCTTGTTTTATTGCTAAAACCTAGGAGTGTACCTCCGTTCTGCTGTGACCAGAAACTCACACTCCACTGCAAGAGTCATGGTGATGTGGAGTATGGTCACCTGCCATGTTGATCCCTTTTATCTAAAGAGGAAAAAGGACATCAAGGGGGCTCTGAATACGCTCTTTGTAATGGAAATTATGCCTGCAGCTGTACCACTGTGGTGTCCCATCGTGAAGAACAGGAACGTGAAGGAAGTCTTGGAGAGACTTCTTGGCAAGATGGTGCCTCTCAGTGAAGGGGCAATGATGAGTTCCTCATGAGTACCATGTGCACAATTGTGAGGACCAGGGAGCCTTGCCTCCTTCATCCGATACTTTGACTACTTCTGCTTTTACATATTTTACACAACTCTTTACTTGAGTCTTCCTTTGGGGTCTTTCCTGCCATAGCTACTATTCTTAAGGTCTGTTTTTGATCATCCTCTCTCATTTTAACTAGTCGTATTGATTTGGTATGAATACAACCAAGGTTTTTTTTTCAGTATTCTATAATACTGGTCCCTACAGGACCCTGGGATATTAGGAACAAGGCTGCATAACAGGAGGTGAGCAGCTAGCGAGCAAAGCTTCTTCTGTGTTTACTGCCTGTTCCCATCACTTGAATGATCCCAAGACCTCTTCCCAATATCTGTGGAAAATTGTCTTCCAGAAAGCCAATCCCTGGTCCCCAAAAGGGGCGAGGGCAGCTGATGTAAATGTCATCTACTCAAAGCTTTCTCATCTATTTATTTCACCCACTTTCCTTTGAGTCACACTCAATTTACCAAGTTTTTCTACTCCTGAGTTGGGGGTCATGAAATCTGTCTGCAATTGAAAGGACAGAAGTACTGGTCCTTGTCCCTCATGTCACACTGTCCCTCCTGTGGACCCTGAATTTTCCACTGACTTCCACTTCTTCTAAACCCTCAGGTTCAGGGCATTCATCTGGAACTTTCACCTCAGCTCTCCATACACTTTCCAATTCCTGTGTCTTTGTTTCCCTTGATTAGCCCTTCTGCCTTGGACCAAGTAGTACCTGTATCCAGATTGCTATTGTTGTTGTTGTTGTTAGGTGCCGTTGAGTCAATGTGCAACTCATAGTGACCCTATATACAATAGGTAAAACACTATTGTTATGCTTCTCTGCTATTCATAGGGATTTTATTGCTGATTGTGTTTTGGGAATGGGTTGCTGTGTCCCAAGTCTACAGCACCTGGTATTCCCAAGTGGTCTCCCATCCAAGTACTAATCAGGCCCGACCCTGCTTAGCTTTGAGATCTGACAGGATCGGATGCCACAATGCTACGTCTGCAGCCAGTATTCAGATGGTAAACTTTTTCATATGTTAAATTGCAAGGAAACCAAAATGTCTATACCTGAGGATGCCCTCAGTGGTATTTGTTATTGTTAGGTGCCGTCAAGTTGTCTGACTCATAGTGACCCTATGTACTACAGATGAAACATTATTGTCAGTGCTTCTCTGCTATTCATAGGGTTTTCAATGGCAGATTGATTTTTGGGACTGGGTTGCCAGGTCATTTTCCCAAGCCTACAGCACGTGGTGTTCCCAGGTGGTCTCCCATCCAAGTACTAACCAGGCCCAACCCAGCTTAGCTTCAGAGATCTGATGGGACTGGACGGCACAATGTTACGGCTACAGGCTCAGTGGTGTTAGGGAAGTGATATATTTCTAATCTGTTAGATAATGAGTTAGGCATATGATCCTTGGATCTATGAAGTATTTTGAAGGAAGCGGTGTATTCCTTCTTAGCCCAGAAAGAGTTAACTGAAGGCAAGAAGCAGAGGAGGAACATTGACTTCTATTGGGAGGAAGTTGACTTTTTGTAGCAGAATTTCTATAGCTGTTTATAAATTTTACACAGCCACCCCTTCAAATTTATGGATTTAACTAATACCAGATGAAAAATATCAAAGTGCTTTGAATTCACACTGAACATGTACATATTTTTCTCTTTTTATTATTTCCTAAATCCTAAGTTATAACAATTTACATAGCATTTCTATGTAAATATTATAAGTAATGTTGAAGAGTGATTGAAAGTACATTGGAGGGTGTGTGTAGATTAAATGTAAATACAACATCATTTTATATTAGAAATGTGAGCAACCATGGCTTTTCATGTCTATAGGGGGTGGAGGCTCATAAAAAAATCTTGATACTGAAGGACAGCTGTTTAAAGAAGGACTTGACAAATAAAATCTCTGGACCCAATATGGCTAAAGATTTGTTTTTGTAAATAAAGTTTTATTGCCACAAAGCCATGCTCCCTCATTGCTATTTTCTAGAGCTGCTTCCTCTGCTTCTAGGCTACAGAGTCAGATTCTGATATCCAGGGAGGTCCGGCAACGAATCACCCATGGAGATCCAAGCCTGATTCTACTTTCATTATTACTCTCTTCTCCAAAAGGTCATTGAGCTGCTGCTGATGGATGTAGAAGAAGTCATCCTTCGTGTCTTGATGTGGATTTAGAGTTTTTAATTTGCTTTGGTGAACAGAATATGATGATGTTGACAGTATTTCCTAAGGGGGCTCAAGAACACATCTCTTGCTCTATGTTGGAATCCCGCCTTGGCCCCATGACAGGCCAGCCAAGCTGGAAGAGTTGAGATGAGCCAGCTGTCCCAGCTAGATCTACCCTAGTTCAGCCAGCACACAGCTGAGCCCCAATATATTAGAAATAACAACAAAGATCAGCAGAGCCTCATCAGTTGTATAAGATGTATAAGAGCCTCATCAGATGTATAAGAGAATCAGCCAAGTTCAGAGTAACTCCTCAGTGTCTAATTTACAATAAAACCTCTGAATTAAATTCTTTGCTTTCAGGAATACTTGTTATATACCAACTATTAACCTTTATGATACCAAAGTGAAGAGAAGGAAGGACAAATATAATAATCTGCTATTTTTAAACATTCACAATTTACCATACTTTGTCACTCAAGGTTATTTGACATAACATCATTGAAAAATGACTCCATGGAGATTACTTTCCAGGAAAAAATATGGATGTGTCTGCAGGACACCTTGTGGTCCAATAACAAAGTGATTTATATAGAATTTTTAGATAGGAGGAAATCAATGGTAGGAAAACTCCAAAAAAGAATAGGAGCAAATTTTACTCCTGCAAAATGACCAAAATATTAAAATTTCTTGATCTGAGTCTGGAAGCTCTGGGATCAACATAAGTTTTTAAACCCAAGGGCATTGGAATCTTTTTACAGTTTCTCTGTCAAAGAGTCTTTTCAGAGCCCTCAAGATGTCTTTATTCCTCAGAGTATAGATGAAAGGGTTGAGCATGGGGGTGACCATGCTGTACATCACAGAGGCCACTGACCTGGAGCGTGAGATTTGTCTTGTGGTAGAACTAAGGTACACACTGAGGCCAGTGCAATAAAATAAAGAGACAACTGTGAGGTGAGATGCACAGGTGGAAAATGCTTTGTACTTTCCCTGGGCTGAGGAGATCGCACAGATGGAAGAAATGATCTTAGTATAAGAGTAAAGGATACCAGCGAGGCATCCACCACCCATCAGCATACCTGTCACATATATGACCAAGTCATTAAGAAAGGTGTCAGAACAGGCCAAGTGAATCAACTGATTAAGTTCACAGAAAAAGTGTGGGATTTCTAGCTCTGGACAGAAGGACAGCCACAGCACCATGAAGCTCTGTACTAAGGAATTCAGGGCACTTGTGATCCAGGACACCAGCACCAGCAATCCGCAGAGTTGGGGCTTCATGATGGTTGTGTAGTGCAAAGGGTGACAGATGGCCACAAAGCGGTCATAGGCCATCACAGCCAGGAAGAAGTTGTCCAGCCCTAGCAGAAAAGTAAAAAAATAAATCTGGGTGATGCAGCCTTCATAAGTTATGGCCTTGCTGTGCATCTGGATGTTCAGCAGCATTTTTGGAATGGTGGTGGAGGTTAAACAGACATCAGTAAAGGACAGGTTGGAGAGGAAGAAGTACATGGGCGTGTGCAGCTGGGAGTCTGAGATCATGACCAGGATGATGAGCAGGTTCCCAACAATAGTGATCAGGTATATGGAGAGAAAAAGCCCAAATACGAAGGGCTGAAGTTCTGAGTCCTCTGAAATTCCCAGAAGAAAAAATCCTGAAATTCTTGTATCATTTTGTACTGTAAAGAGAAAAGTAACATCACAACTTTTTGTATGTGGTCCATCTTTGATTCAGACATCCTGTCTCTCTCTTCCTTGTCTTCATATCCTTTCTATTCTATGTGTTTTTTTTTTCAGTAGTAGGGGGTGGAATTCCATGTCTCGACCATGCTAGGCAAATGCTCCATCCATGGACTATATTCTATGTTCCTATTTTTAATTTTTTGAGATAGGGTCTCAGTTGTGCAGGCTGCATCTGGCTTCAAACTCTAGGTCCTTCTGCCTCCTGAGTTGCTAGGATTCCAGGTGTACTCTAGGGCATCTGTCTCTATTCTATTGTTTTGTTGAGTAATGGTTTTTATGCATTTAATGAATATATACTAAGTTCTAATGACATTGTGCTAAAAAATAAAAATCCCTATAATCTAATTATGGACAAATAAGCATTGTGTTTGGGAGAAGGTCTCTCTATGCAGCATGTTCTGGCCAGGAATTCCCAATGTAGACAAGGCTGGCCTGGATACCAAATCCTCCTACCTCAGCCTACTGAGTAATGTTGTTAGGTGCCATTGAGTCAGGTCCGACTCATAGAGACCTTATGCACAACAGGATGAAATAGTTCCTGATGCTGTCCCATGCCTGGAACTATGTCAGTGCTTTTCTGCTGTTCACAGTGTCTTCAATGGTAGACTGTTTTGAGAATGTTTCAGGAGTGGACAGCCAGGTCCTTCTCCCATTTTTGTGGTGCTGGGGATAGAATCCACGGCTTCAGAAAGTGCAGAGCAGTAATGTACCAACTGCACTAAATCCCAGCTCCTCCTAAGTGATAGGATTACAGATATGAGCCACCAGGTCCAGTTTCCATTATGGAGAAATGATATAATTAGAAAAATGTACCTCCATGGTAGAGTGATTGCATAGCATGCATGAGGTCCTATATTCATTCCTTGGTACTGAAAAAGAGAGAAGGAAAAAAAATAAAAAAATGAAAAACGTCAAAAAACAGAAACAAGAATTGGAAGAATATTTTTGATGTTTTCAAAACATAGAATTGATTAATTGAACAATTCTCAAGATAATAGTTATATTTACTGTGATTTTAACACTATACAATGTATTTTGTTGTTGTTTGGTGCCGTGGAGTCAGATCTGACTCATAGCAACACTTGTACAACAGAATGAATACTCCCCAACACTGTGCCATGCTCAGCACTGTGTCAGTGCTTCTCTGCTATTCATAGGGTTTTCAATGGCTGATTGATTTTTGGGAGTGGGTTGTTGGGTCCAGCACCTGGTGTTCCCAGGTGGTCTCCCATCCAAGTACTAACCAGGCTTGACTCTGCTTAGCTTCTGAGATCTGACGGGATCAGATGCCACAGGGCTACAGCTGCAGGAAATCCTTTATACCACTTCTTTATTCAGTCTTATCCAATTATTTTCCATTTTCCATCACATACATGTCAACAGTGACCTATGTATGCACAGTCTATAAGACACTTATCCTTTTAAAATCTTAAATAGGTTGCAATGACTTCATTGCATAAGCAAACAAATGCAATGATCTCTCAGCTCTGGACTAGGCTGGGATCTCAGGTGACATCAGGTAGGTTTCCTCAGCTTCTATTCTTATGGTACCTGTCTTGCAGTTCCTAACCAGCTTCTCAGACTCACCTGGATGGGGTCTCTGAGAAGAAGGTCCCTATGTGGAGGTCTGGTTTCCTCTCTGGAAGATTGCTGATAGATACTGAAGCTCTGCCCCAGACAAGATAGCTGGAAGGGGTGAAGTATTGGTCCCCTTGCCTGACTTTGGATGCTTATGGCTTTAAGAGGCACAAACATGTTCTGTGCAGCCCAAGATTGTCCCCCTGAGGGACAACATTAGGTGTATATTTATAGCTCCTCTGCTCATTAGGTACATTTTCTGTTGCTACTCCAATCCCTGAGCACCTACCTGATTTCCCTGAGGGTCATTGGTCTGAGCAGAAAAGAAAAATTTCCTGCTCATTCTGTTTTCACAAGAGACCAGTTTACAAATCATGTGAATCCAGAACTTCTTCATCAATACCCTTGCCCTAATCACCTTAGTGGTTTGTTCAACACTTAGTTTCAGTTTGCTCAAAATTCTCAAGTATCTTGACTTTTCTAGGTTCCTTGGAATGCCTAATCATTGGTAGAGAGGACCCAGCTCCTGATATCCTCAGAAAATTGTTTGCTCTCCATCAAGGGAGAGAACTGTGTTCATTTTTTATGAGATCATGAAAGGTTCAACAACCCTTGAATTCGTGATATTTTTGGCAAATGCACGTAGCAACTTCTAGCTGGGAATGCCAAGTTACAAATTATCATTCACTCAAACATCACCTGTTTTCTCTCACCTGTGGAATCTTGATTAAAAAACTTAGACATGAAATTGGAAGGGGCACCCTTTTAGAAGGGAAATTGAACCTGTGAAAGGCAGGATCTAGAATCTACATAAGAGAGAAAAGATGAAATATTCACTTTTCCAAGTCTGGCCTATTTCACTTAGCATGATGATCTATTGCGAACCATTTTCCTGCAAATGACATAATTTTTTCTTTATTGTAGAACTTCATTGTGCATATACAACACATTTTTGTTATCTATTCATCAGTTGGTGGACATCTAGGCTGATTCCATATCTTTGCTATTATGAATAGCCCCGCAGTGGACATGGATGTGCAGATGTCCCTGTGGCAAGCTGGCTTAGATTCCGTAGAGCACATACTCAGAAGTGACATAGCTAGATCAGACCATAGTTCTATTTTTAAGTTTTTTTGAGGAACCTTCATCCTGATTTCAATAGTGGCTGAACTAATTTACATTCTCACCAATAGCATACAAGTTTCCCTTTTCCCCTGCATCCTGGCCAACTTTTGTGGTTTGCTTGCTTGCCGCTAGCCATTCTGATTGGAGTAAGATCTAATCTCAATGCAACCTTGAGTTGCACTTCCCTAATAGGTAAAAATGTTGATGGTTTTTTCATATATGTGTCAGCCACTTATATTTCTTCTTTTAAGAACTTTCAGTTCAGTTCATTTGTCCTCTTATTGGCTGGATTACTTGTTGTTTGTTGTGTAATTATTTGATTTCTTTGTGTATGCTGTATAATTTGTATTTCCTATAATCTCCTATCAGAAGAATAGCTGGTAAAAATTTTCTGCCTTTCTGTAGACTATCTTTTCACTCTGTTAATTGTTGCCTTTACTGTGCAGATGCTTTTTCATTCCATGTAATTCCATTTATCTCTTGCTATTATTTCCTTATCCTGCAGCCATACCACTGTGGCTTCTGATCCTATTAGATCTTGGAAGTTAAGCAGAGTCGGGTGTGGTTAGTCCTTGGATGGGAGATCGCCTGGGAACACCAGATGCTGTAGGCTTGGGAGAAGCACCTGACAACCAGCTCCCAAAACCAATTAGTCATTGAAAACCCTATGAATAGCAGAGAAGCACAACAATAGCGTTTCACCTGTTGTACATAGGATTGACATGAGTTGGACACCAACTTGATGTCACCTAACAACAACAACAACAACAACAACAACAACAACAACAACATTATTTCCTTCAGTGATTAGAGTTCTATTTAGAAGTTCCTTGCATAAGTGTATGTCTTGAAGTGTTTTGTCTATACATTCCTTGACAAGTTTCAAAGTTTCAGGTCTAATATTAAAGCCTTTGATGGAGTTTACAATTGATATTTGTACTGTGTGAGTAATAGATATCTAGTTTCATTCTTTTATGTATATTTTTGTTGTTAGGTGCCTTTGAGTTGGTGTCTGACTCATAAAGACCTCAGGTACAACAGGTGAAATGCTATTGTCAGTGCTTCCTTGCTATTCATAGGGATTTCTTTTTTTTATGATTTCTTTGTCTTTTTTTATTAGAAATTTTTAATGTACATCATAATGTGATTCATTTTGACATGCTTTTCGTTGTGACAATTTTCATATATGCAATTTGATAAGCATTATACATATAGGTTACCCCTTACCCTCCTCTAGGTTTCCCCCCTCCCCCCTTCCTATCTAAGTTTCCCATCCAAGTCTTCTCTATCTTTTACTATATAGTATTTTTCTATATGTCCTTGGGTTCCATTTCTGTTTAAGATAGAAACTTTTCCTGTAGTGGTCTTTGTTTCTATCTTGTTAGAACAATTACATGCGATTTTTAGTCCATTTGTATTG
>VMDO01018105.1:0-43083 GCA_007922755.1 Pedetes capensis
TTTTCACATGTGAAATGTTTGTGGCTAAGATTTATATCTTAAATATTATTAAATACCATAAAGTGTTTATTTAAAATGTAAAAATCAACAAAATCTGAATTATTTTATATCAGCTGTTAAGTAGCATACTCAGGCATGTTACTAAAAAGAATTTAAATTTATATACAATATACACACTATGTGTTGTACATATATTTCTGTCTCAGGAATATTAATAACTATAATCATTTAATTAATTGGTTTTATAATTTCAAAAATGATGGATTATTTTATTATTGACAAATTATTTTATTTTAATTTGCAAATATTTATTACTAAACTTGCCTACCTTAAATACCACCTTAAATTACCACCTTAAATACAAAGCATTTTGAACTGTTCAGTAGTCAATAGAAACTAAAAATCATTAAACCAAAAAGTCACTGTTTCAGAAAAAGCAATTGAAGAACATCTGCCTCTCCTAAATATAATTAAGCTATCAGCTAAGATGGGTCACTTGTTATTAAATAACTTTTCTTAAGTATATTTTCATAAGGTCTCTAATTTCTTCTGAAGTATCTCAAGTGTGACATGACATATAAGAAGAGTGTTCTTAGATTTTAAAATGCTTAAGCTTTTTGCATGTCTTTCAAATGCATCAAAAAGCTTTGTGAAATCATGAAAACATTAAAATTCACTGTGACATACTTTCTGAATTCTGTATACCTGTAGTATATTCACTTTTATAGACTTTTATCATACCTCATCAGCCTTCTCAGTTATGTTCTGAAATTCTATCTTGATTTCCATTCTCCCTGCTTTTTTATATTTTTCCTTTTTCCAAATGAAATAACTCCAGCTCAACCCCCAAAACATGGTATTCATTTTAATATAACATTGATTGTTTTTAAATCTGCTCTCTTGGAAATATTCATCAATTAAAATTGTCTAAAATTTAATTAATATTTACCTTCTGTCTCAATTTTCCTTTCTTATATACAATATAAATGAGATAGTGTTTATGTCTGAGCACTGGATGCCATGGACTTCCTCCATGATTCATTTTCAAATTTTAATCTATATTGCAATTATTTTAAATCCATGTGCCTAGATTTTAAATAAATATTTCTACAGTCATGACTCAAGTTTCAATCTTAAGTATTTCATACTTAAAATGATTTCCTTGCTAAGGATATGTCATTTTCTGTCTCTTGATATTCTGTTTTTAAGGTTTAAATGAGATCTTCTTCCACAAGATTTTTAAATGATATTCATGATTATTAATCAGCATTTTATTTATTTATTTATTTATTTATTTATTTATTTATTTATTTTGCAGTACTGGGAGTTGAACCCAGGGCCTTGTGCTTGTATGCTTTGCAAATGCTGTACCACTGAGCTGCACCCCAGCCCATTTTTTTTTTTACTTTTTGAGACAAAGTCTTGCTAAATTAGGCAGACTGCCTCTTGTCTTGAACTTGAGTCATTCTGCCTCCAATGCCCGAGTCATTGTAAATAAATCTATTTAAAATCTTTTTTGTTGTTGTTGTTTCATATTGTGTCAGCAAATTTTACTAGTGATGTATTTCTAATTTATGAGACAGAGGAAAGCTATTTTTTGCCAGCTTTCCAGCAACAACTATCTGAACATATAAAGTAATTTTGTGAACAAAACTAAAATATGAAATGTACAAATCAAACTTTTGCTAATCACTAAAATTTAAAGTGATAAAAAATATAAAGTAAAATAAAAATTAATTTGAAATATTATTGATATAGTAAAAGAATTAATAGTGAAAGATAAATTTTGAAATATTTCATAGTAAAAAGAAAGCATACAGGATTACACTGACATTACTGGAGGGAAAAATCACCCCAAAACATATGCAAAACAGTACAGAGAAGAAATTCTAGAAAAATTCTAAGAACATAGTGAAAAACATAAATAAATTTAGATGATTGTGGGACAACTGTTATAATAATTAAATTTCTTGAGATTTTTCTTAGAGAGATATTATAATTCTGAAAGAAAATTTCAATAGTGTTTTAGAAAAATCCAGACAAATGAAGCAAGCCCAAATGGGCAATTGTTTCTCCTACTCATTATTCTTAAAATGGGGATTAATGGTATACACCAATTTAAACAGAGCCACAAGAACGTCCTCTGTGAATGAGAAGGAAATATAATGATAAATATATTAATATATTAGTTATATTATATATAATATATTTATCATATATAATTAATATGTAATGATAATATCTATCATTATACATTATATAATATACCTTATATTATATATAATATATAAATATAATATATAATTATATATAATATGTATATATTTATTATATAGAATGAGGCAAAAAAGAATTAATGCAAATAAATGAACTACTACGACATAAATATAGAGGAAAACTTGTGAACAAAATATTAGCAAAACAACATGTCAATTTATTTGAAAAAGACAATTGATATGAAGTTTCTACTTTTTAATCTCATAAAACCCTTAATTTCCAAAGAAAAGTATATAGTTGGCAAACAAAAACATGAAATGATCAACATTAATAGTTATCAGGAAAACCAAATTGAAACCTCCATCAATTAGCAATACATGGTCATAAGAATGGCTATCATAAACACTGACAGTAACAAATGCTGTTAAGGAAGTTCAAAAACTCAAACTCTCCTATACTTCTGGTTGAAAAGTAGAATGACATAGGCACTTCAAAATTGTGAGGTTTCACTTACCATATTATCTAGCACTTCCATTCTTACTTGCTCATTTAAGGAAAATGATAATACATGTCCAGAAAGATGAATAAAACAATGACACAATATCTTACTCATTATGACCCCACCTAAAGTGGAAATAATTATTCGCTAAACAAAGACAAAGTAAACACAGTGTATCAACATTAAATTGATGTTTTGATGATAAAAACATAGTATCTGAAATAAAATTGAGAAAACTAAACAAAACCAGAGTATATGAGAGAATCTCAAGGCAGAAGAATAAAAAAACTCTTCAAAATTTTATGTGCAACTGGAAAAGATTAGTTTTATATTTTCATACCCTCAAAAGATAGTTAAATAAAATTATAATTAAATGCTAAGTTTATAAAATATGCTAAATTAAAATTCAAAGTTTGAATGAAAATATTGAAAGTAGTGGAAAATATATATGAAATATTTATACATTTATATGCATAATATTGCCTTGTATTTGTCTATGATAAGGTAATTATATATACTATGAATACCAAAGCAACAAGGACTTTTAATCAGGTCAATAACTATATAAAGTGAAAATAATAAAGAAATTCAGAAAAAAAAATTTCAGTTAACACAAGAAGTCTGGATTCTTGATTCTTCTTTATCTCAAAAGGAGAAACATGCATAAAAACATAGTTTTCCACTCATCAATCCCTGGAAAATATGGCCTTCAGAAGTCAAGAGAAGGTCAAGACTGCCCGGTGCAGTGGTGCATACCTATAATTCCAATGAGTTTGGGGGATGAGAGAGGAAGATTGTGAACTCGAGACCAGGAGCAGCCTGTGTAATGAAGCAAGACACTATAATATATACATACATACAAACATACATACATACATACATACATACATATACATACATACAATAAAAAAAAAATTTTAAATGGCCTGGGGAAACATCCCAGTGTTAGAGCATCTACAGAGTATTTGTGAGGTCCTGGGTTCAACTGCCAAATACCAAAAAAGAAGAAGGAAAAGAAAGAATGTCATCTAGTTCATTATAAGGGTCCTAAATTATGGTTAGGGCTGGGATTTAGCTCAGTTGGTAGAGCTCTGCCCGCAGTCACTGAGGTCCCGAGTTCAATTCCCAGCACCGCAAAAATGGGAGAAGGACCTGGCAATCCACTCCCAAGGCAATCCCGAAACAGGCAGCCATTGAAAACCCTATGAGGGTCCCTATGAGTCGGACTTGACTCGATGGCACCTAACAACAACAACAAGAAGTTATGGTTAGGGCCTATATTTAACTCAGTTGGTAGAGCACTGCTCTGCAGTCTCTGAGGTCCTGGGTTCAATTTCCAGCACTGCAAAAATGGGAGAAGGACATGGCAATCCACTCCCAAGGCAATCCCAAAACAATCAGCCATTGAAAACCCTATGAGGTCGCTATGAGTCGGACATGATTCAAGGACACTGAACAGTAGCAACAAGTTATGGTTACTATGGCTGGGTTGTGTAATAAGATGCTCTCAATGAACAGGGTTCCTTAAAAAACTCAAGCTCTAAGCCGGGTGGTTTGGGAGGTGGAGGCAGGAGTATTGCAAGTTCAAGACCAGAGACAGTCTGGGTAACTTAGTGAGACCCTGTCTCAAAAAACTAAAAAAAAAAAAAAAAAAAAAAAAAAAAAAAAAAAGGCTGGAGGTGCAGCTCAGTGGTCCAGCACTTGCAAAGCATGCAAGCACAAGGCCCTGGGTTCATCCCCAATACCACAAAAACAAAACCAAACAAAACAAAAACTTAAGCTCTGATATTCAATGGACTGGCCTGGAAAAAAATTTCACAAGTGACTGCAGTTTGCTATAAACAGAAACTAAATCCTAAATGGCAACAGACAGGAAAGAACTTAGAAGCCTGTGCCTAAGCACTCTAGACTTCATTTAGTGTCATATTGTTTCTAACTTCTCTATATCATTTGCTGTAGTGATAATTAACCATGAGTATAACCTGTCATTGAACTGCTTGGAATCTTTGAGTAAATCAGTCACTTGAAAATGGACTTGAGGCCACCAGCTCACAAAGACAGATGGGAAAATTTTTTTTAAAAAAATGAGCAATATGGAAGATTAAATCCCAATCATATAAATAATCTCCTTAACAATAAATAGTTTAAACACTCAGCTGAAGGCATATTGGCTAAGAAAACAAAAACCATACTACATGCTGTTCACAAGAAACTCCTGTAGAGGAAAAAGCATGTAAATATGTTATAAATAAGGAAAGGGACAGATGTTAATAAAAAAGCCAATGTGGCAACATTAATATAAATAAAATTGGTGTCAGTATAATGATAATTCTTAGGTATACATATAATTCTATAATGATGTGTGGGGCTGAGGATATAGCTCAGTGGTATATTTTTCACCGGGGATGCCCAACTACTGATAGAGGGGCCCTTTCAATAACATGACTTAATAGTAAATTTTATGTCCATATATTTAACAGCAAACCTTCCAAATATATAATAGAGTGAAAAAAAGAACTAAATATCTCCACAATTGAAGATTTCAACAACTCTTAACTAATTCATAAGTAGATAGAATATCAGAAAGTAAGAAGTCTTAAACAATATTGCTCATCATCTTAACACACTTTCTATATGACTTTTCTCAAAGAAAGAAGAGAGCACATATTCTTTAAAGTGACACAGAATATTTATCAACATGTAAAATAATCTTGATTGTCAGCAAATTAAAAAAATTCGAACAATAAAAGTATATTTTTGACCATGGTTGTTTTTAGGTAACGTTAAGTCAGATGTAACTCATAGAGACCCTATATAAAACAGAACAAAACATTCCCCCAACACTGTGCCATGCCCATGATGTTTGTTAGCTTTAAGCCCATCATTGTAACCACATTGTCAGTCCATCTAGTTGAGGGTCTTTCTTTTTTTCATTGACCTGTCAATCTCCCAAACATGATATGCTTCTTCAGGGATTAGTCCTTCCTGACAAATTGTTCAAATTACATATGACACGTTCTAGCCACCCTTGCTTGCAAAGAACACTTTGGTTGTACTTCCTCCAGGATGGATCTGATGATTCTTTTGGCTGTCTATAGTATATTCAGGGCTGGGATTTAGCTCAGTGGGTAGAGCGCTGTGCTGCAGTCTCTGAGGTCCCGAGTTCAATTCTCAGTACCGCACAAATGGGAGAAGGGCCTGGCAATCCACTCCCAAGGCAATCCCGAAACAGTCAGCCATTGAAAACCCTATGAGGGTTGCTATGAGTCGGATACTGACTCCACGGCACCTAACAACAACAACATAGTATATTCAGCCTGCAGCCATAGCCCTGTGGCATCTGATCCCGTCAGATCTTGGAAGCTAAGCAGGGTCGGGCCTGGTTAGTACCTGGATGGGAGACCACCTGGGAACACCAGGTGCTGTAGGCTTGGGAGAAGGACCTGGCAACCCCCTTCCAAAAATCAATCTGCCATTGAAAACCCTATGCACAGCAGAAAAGCACTGACAATAGTGTTTCCCCTGTTGTACAGAGGGTCGCTATGAGTCGGATACCGACTTGATGGCAGCTAACAACAACAACAACAACATAGTATATTCAATATTTGTCTTCAGTACCATAATTGAAAGCATCAGTTCTCCCATCTTCCTTATTCACTGTCCAGGTTTCACCAGCATATTTCCTGACTGAAGATATCAAGGCATGTTGTTGTTAGGTGCCTTTGAATCAATGTCTGACTCATAATGACCCTACATACAACAAGTGAAAGATTATTGTCAGTGCTTCAGTGCTATTCATAGGGATTTTGATGGTGGATTGATTTTGGGGAGAGGCTTTCCGGGTCCTTCTCCCAAACCTACAGTAACTGGTGTTCCCAGGCAGTCTCCCATCCAAGTCATGGACAAACCTGCTTAACTTCTGAGATCTGACGGGATCTGAAGCCACAGTGTTACAGCTTCAGGCTATCATGGCATGAGTCAGGAGCATACTTATCTTCAAGGTGACCTCTTTACTTTTCAATATTTTCAAGAGATCTTTTGCAACAGCTCTTCCCAATGCAATGCATCTTTTGATTTCTTGACTGCCCTTTCCATGGGTGTGGATTGTAGAACCACTTAAAGCAAAATCTTGCACAGCCTCAAATTTTTCTCCATTTATCAAGAAGTTACTTACTGATCCAGTTTTCATGATTTTTTTTTAATTTTGTGGTGCAATCCACAGTCAAGTGTGTGTTCTTTGATTTTCATCAGTAAAAGTTTCAACTCTTCTTCACTTTCAGTAAGCAGAGTTCTGGCATCTGCATATAATAGGTTGTTAATTCGTCTCCTCCAACCCTGATGCCATGTTCTTCATTATAAAGTTAACCTTCCCAGATAATTTGCTCAGCATAGAGATTGAAGAGGTATAGTGAAATGTTACAGCCTGATGCACACCTTTCTTGGATTTTCTCCAAGCAGTGTTTTCTTGTTTTGTTTAAATAACTGCTTCTTGGTCCATGTACAAATTTTTCATGAGTACAATTACATGCTCTAGTATTCCCATTCTTCACAATGTTATCTATAATTTGTTTTTACCCCTCACAGTCAAAAGCCTTTGCATCATCAATAGAATGCAGATAGAATCTTTCTAGCTTTTTCTGGTTTGGGCCAATATCCATCTGACATCAACAATGATGTCCCTGTTTCCACATCCTCCTCTGAATCCTGCTAATTTATGTGTTATTTAAAAATACACAAAAATATATAAGTAATAAATATGTTATTTTTTTCTTTTTAATTTAGTTTCACTATGGTCAGAAACTAAGTTGAAAGAAACAACATGTTTATTATTTCTAAGTCCACTTTTAAATAATACATGATTTAGTTGAGAAATTACATGAGAAATTAAAAAAATATTTTGAACTGATAAGCCTAAAATAATGGCATCTCAATATTTTAGGATATATACAAAACAGTACATTAAGGGGAGATTATTGTTCAAGATGATTATGTTAATAATGCAGTTTCAAATGAATTAAGCTTTCACCTTAAAAATAGGACATGAATTGAAAGCCACTTTGCCCCAGTTGGAATGGTTTGTATCTATCTGTCTGTTTATCTATCTATCATCTATCTATATGCTAGTGAGAATGTGGAGTAAAAGAAGTCATACACTGTTAGTGAGAATGTTTATAGTTATTGCAGCCACCATGAAAAACAATATGGACCATTGTCAAAAAACTAAAAATAGATCTACCATATTATCAAGCTTTCAAACTTTGGAGTATATACCTAAGGACAATTATATCAGCAACCCATGGAGAAGATACTTGCATACCCATGTTTATTGCATGACTATTCACAATACTTAAGATATGGAATGAAGTTAGGAGCTCCTGAACAGATGAATGTATTTAAGATGTAAATTTGCATAATAGAGTATTATTCCTCAATAAAGAAGAAAGAAATCCTGCCATTTGTTGCAAAATTAATGGTCCTGGAGAGCATTAAGCTATGTGAGGATTAAGTTAGACACACTGAAAGACAAGTAATGCATATTATTTCTCATATGTAGAAATTAAAGTAAAAGTCAAAAAGGAGAAAAGTGATTATTAGAATTTGGGAAGAGTATGAGGTGGGGAAAAATGGTTTTTTGATTTGATCAGTGCATATAATATACCTGTATGCAAATATTGCATTGAACCTCATTGTTATGTACAATTAACACATGATAATAAAATGTTTTGATTGCAGTAAATATGAATATAAATATAAAATAAGCAGAAAATATAAATATAGAAATCAATGAAATAAACATAATAGATTGATAATACATAATATCAAATGTTTGCTTGTTGACTTGATCCATAACACTAATAAACTTCTTGCCAAATTTATTAGGAAAAGAAAAATGTAAAATATAATTACCTGGTATCAGCAATGCAACAAAAATAGAAAAATATTTTTAAGAAAGAAAAAAATAAAAAAACTACCTACATTCAAGAATATTCATACAGCAAACTCTTCAGAAGTGTGGCATTGACATGAAGATAAAGATTTGGATCAATAGAATAGAATAGAATAGAATAGAAGAAATAGTTTCATTCATAGTCACATGGCTTTCACAAAGTAGCCAATGGAACTCAATGGCAAAATATAATCTTTAACAACCACTTACTTCTGTTGTAATTAGATAGCTATGCACAGAAAAACTGAATTTCAATTATTATGACATTATATTATCTAACAAAATTAACTCATATTTGATCATAGAGTGGAATGAACAAGGTAAACCTATCAAATTTCAAGAAGAATCTCCTAGAAAAAATTTTAGTGACTGAGTTTAGCAAAGTTTTCTGCAATGACTAAACAATACGTTATTAATTTTTTAAATAAAAATTGACATAAAATGTATGTTTATTCTTCAAAATGTGCAGTTGTATTAATTAAAAGAATAGCCATGAACTGAAAGAATTGTATATTATATATCTGTTAGTATAGATTTCAAGTACTGTGCATGACTTCTCCCACATTTCATTTGCAATGATAATCACCTAGACCCAACTACTGCAAGAGAAACTGGAAGATGAAATCTGTGTGCCAATAACAAATAAATAAATAAATAAATGACAATTTTCTGCAAAATATAATGCTCTGTAATTAATATTTAGATTCTACAATATCAGTCTACAAGTACTCTACTTTAATGCAAGAGCTAAAAAGTACAAGCCTGAAAACGTTAGACATAATCAGTATCTAACAAACTGGGTATAGATTTGATGGGTAGAATTAAACACAAATGACAGAATAATGATGTTTTAATAAGTAATAGAATTATTTTTTTCAAAGTAAAAGATCTTAAATAGTTTCTGAATTTTATTTCCAATCTTGTTAGGTAAAAATTATCATAATTACCTATCCTGGCTCATAGTTTCATGCTTATTAAATATTAAACTGGTTTAACCAATTCTTTTGTTTGTTTAAATAATGAATTATCACTAAGATCATTGAGATCAGTCTGCTCTAGAATCAAATAAGAAACACTTTTTCCTGGCTGTAAGACAAATATTTTGCACTAATTATGACCAATGAAGTAATCTATCATTTCCTTGTACTGAGGCATGCATTACATGGGGTTTAAGATTGAAATTTTACTGTAAGTTATGCACAAGGACCACAGTATGTTAGAAGCTGAGTTGACTGAAATTGTGTATACCACAGAACAAAATAGTGGGAAAAGAGTAATACACGTTGCCAGTGATGCTGATTTAACAAACATTTTGGAAGCAGTATCGTTTTTAACTCTATCAGAATTTTTTCTTTCAAAATAAATTTGTGAAAAAAGTATATTTTCATGTAAATTCATGCTCTTGTGTTACCTAAACATTGGTTTCTGTATTAGTTACTGTGGAGGTAAATTTCTGGAAGAAAAATATTCTATTATGCTGAAATAATTGATAGAGCAATGGAGAGATCATCATGAGTTGCATTCATTCTCAGTTTCAATTTTTATCTAAACAAACAGACAAACAACAACAAAAAAACCAATGAGTTCAGTTTCAGTGGGCCTGTGATTCTGGTCAATTTTTTTGGTTGTATGCCTTTCTATTTTGAGAACTCTGGCCAGTATTATTTTTAACATATCTACCAATAATTGGGGTGTAGTCAAAAAATAAAAACCCCATTTCTAAAGACAATTCACACAAATTTATAACAATTTATATAATTATATGATTTTATTTATCTGATAAGTAATCCCTATCATTAGATTTTGATTGTGGCATGCTGCTTAAATTTTTTCCTAGTCACCCCAAAGTAAACAACTTATGAGTATGGAATGTAGCAAACTCTATGCATTTACCAAATAAAATACTATCTTACTACTTCCCAAAATTAAAATTAAACAAAAATACATACTTGATGGTCATTTTTATTATGACTGAAAGATCACTTGAAAAGTATAAAGTATGTACTGGACTCTGAAAATAAGTGCATTTTTTTGTTTCATTAGGAGATAATTTTAATGTTAATTATAAACATAAACAAATGGAAAAGGAAAAATATGTCTACTGTCTACATAGGTTGATCTGCCACTGTGGCATTATAAAATATGCAAAAACCCTGGCCAAATAAATAAATAAATATAGAGTGAGGGGAAGGTTCATGTAAGCAATTTGATTAAAACACATTTAGAAAAAAATGAATCCATGTAAATCTTCATGATTATCAATGATTATTTAGAAAAATCAGTAAAGTACACATATTTCAGTATTTATTTCCCAGCCAGTACATGCAAACATTTTCTGTAGATCTTGGACAACATATATTCCTATTCAGTTCCAGGAACCATTTCTTTGGTTCCTTATTGTCAAATCTGCTGTTAATAGCTAATTTGCTATCTGTCATGGTATGGAAAAAGTAGCAACATTGTTATACTACTCACAATGGCATGGTAATTCAGGTTCTTCTGTATTGAAGCAGTGTATCTCTTTTTGCTTTTCTCTCCCTAGTACCATCCTTTTAATGCTGGTTATATAATTATTCATGAGTTTGCATTATCCATTATGGGTCCCATGAATATAAACTTCTAGTGACTACCTATAAGATTGTTACTGTATATTATGGATGGTTACAAATGCAAATCTGACCCATAGTATCCAGAAAAATGCTAACTATAATTCATTTTCTGGTGATGTTAAATATACCACTCAGAATTTTACAGAATAAATGTAAAATACATCTTCAAATTGTGTCCACCTTTGAATATTTTAGGCATAATCTGTTTTTTTTTTTCTTTTTTATTAATTTTTTTTGGGGGAAATTTTACTGTACAACTTAATGTATTTCATTCTGACATGTAATTCATTGTGACATTTCCATATATGCATTTCATTATATATTGCACACATAACTTCCCCCTTACCCTCTCATGCCCTCATCATCTATTCACCCCACCCCCAACAATGATCTCCTTTCTACTTGTATGTCTTTTTGTGGGAATATTTATCTATATATGTGCAATAATGCAAAAGGACTAGATCACTCGTGTAATACTGCTGAGAATGTAAAAATATAGATCGCTATAGAAAAGAGCTTAAATCAAAATCGGGAGGCACGTATTATCTGTGTTTAGAAAATACAACTTATGTTCATGTTGAGTGCACCACTGCTTTCTACACACCACCATCAATTGAAGGGGGTAAATAAGAGACATGTGGGCAAACAAAGAAAAGTGGTTGATTTATTATAGGAAAGTCAATCCTTCATCTACTATACATCGAGGAAATAGGAGAGCATTACCTTCCCAGTACAGCTGAAATGAAAGGAAGTCATTGATTGGAAGTGTCTGTTGGTGTCACAGAGTCACCACTTGGTGTCAGAGAGTCAGATTAGATAGGTACAGTGAGCCACAGATGAGCACCTGACATAAGGTTTTGAATCTGGAGAAAGAAGTGAGACCATGCACAATGTGGGCGCCATACAGTAAAGAGGAAATAGACGCTTGCTGCCTTCCTTCTCCCGATCCCATTTCTTCCACATTTTCCATGCCCTTAGTTGAAAGATACTTTGACAAGGGAAACACAACATTTGAGTAAATACAGACTAAAGATCAAGTGGCCCACAGCATTAGATTCTACATGAGTTTAACGTGAATGTAACTAAGTCAAATGCAGTATCAATAGCACCTTTCTTGTCACTTGATCTCAAATATTATCATCAAATGGATTACCACAGGCCAGAGGAAGTGACCTGCCCTCATGGTTACCACTTTCTGATGGAACTGGGCATTGGGCTCTGAGCAGACCTAGTCCACAGGAGACCTGGATCTCCCAGACCATCTCCTTGAACACAGTTTTAAGGTAGAGGGTTTCAAGACAGGACTAGTAAAGAAATGAGATTAAAGGCCATATAGGTAGGTGTCTGGCCTGTAGCCATAGCCCTATGGCATCCAATCCTGTCAGATCTTGGAAGCTGAGCAGGGTCAGGCCTGGTTAGCACTTGGATGGGAGACTGCCTGGGAACACAAGGTTCTGTAGGCTTAGGAGACAGACCTGGCAACCCACTTCCAAAAATAAATCCGCCATTGAAAACACTCTGAACAGCAGAGAAACACTGACAATAGTGTTTCCCCTGTTGTACACAGGGTGGCCATGATTCAGATACTGACTCAACTGCACCTAACAACAACAACAACAGGTAGGTGTCTATTCCAATACTGGTCCTGGCCAGTCTCAGTCAATAGAAGGTGTAGAAACTTTTGTTTCCCCTGAGAGCAGAGCCCAGGGCAGAGATTCCACTCACCCAGTCTGAAAGCAGTACTGTAAGTATGCACGTATAACAGTATTGAACTTGTATTGTTAAGGGGAAAATAAAACGTGGATTTTTATGAAAGGAAACTCTAAATTTTATTTTTAAAAGTTACTTTTTCTCCACTCTTGCTTTGAGGTGGGCCTGCTTTGTCCCATAATGAATTAAAGTATTTCTAATGGGATCATATTTCTCATAAGAGGGTGGTTATAAAAGAGCAAGGTTGACCTTTCCCTGCTTTCTGAGTTCCTGCCTCATCATGTGATCATTCTTACATGTTTTTCAACCATGACGACATCTGCCACATGTCACTTTCAGAGGAAGCTTTACCAGAGCACAGCAGTATTGGCATCACGTTCTTAAACTCACAAAACTGTGAGCTAAAAAAATCTCTTTTCTTTTTTTTTAAAATACAGACCCTCAAGCACTTTATTATAGCAATATAAAACAGATTAATAATACCCTCTCCATTTATCTAGCCATATAGAAAGAGTAGTTTATTCTTGTGTTTTTATTCATGCTTATCTTACAGAGGAGTATCAGTTGATCAAGAACGGGATGACTTTTAAACTTGATTCTCTCCTCTATCATACTTGACATAATTTTAATGTTTTAATAACTTTTTAATTTTAAACTTGAGTTCATAGATAATACAACTTTCACACATTAATAAATGTATAAATTATATACTTAAATATAAAATATGAAGTAAAACAAAAATTATAATTTATATGCATTTCAATAACTATAGATTAGAGTATGCCACTTCTTTTATTTTTAATAAGTTCTTGCATTGGGCAGTAAATTTTATTGTCATGATATGGTACAAAATTAATTCTCAAGGTGACTAGTTAATAAGTGACAAGGCTGCATTACAGTACAAGTATCTTTCTCTTAAGATCTGTTAAATTGTTCTAGGTCTTTTAATCTGGTTATTTGTATTTGTATTATATTGCTTCTCCCTAGTACATGAACCTGCTCACATTTTGTTTACTAATATGTTGAAAAACAATATTTTCTCAAGTCAAATAATCAAGATAAATGTAAATTTTACCTTTATCTTATAATTTCTTTGACTATATGTCTTTATGAAAGATATTTAAAATTTTTAAGTATGTTGTATTGATAGAGTAACAATTATTAAGCTATTAATAATAAGGCACTATCACACAACTGTTTGCAGTTCATCTATCATGTGACCACCATTCTTTGGCCTCTAAGAAACATAAAAGATTAAGTTGTAGATGTCATGCTTGAAGGCTTCCCATATGATGAAGACCATAGGGCACAATTTGTTATTTTATTTTGACAAATCTAAGTATCTGATGATTAGGGTACAATTATTTTACATGTCAGCAACAGAGAAAAAATAATACCAATTAAAAGTGAACTAATTCTCTCATTCTCTCTTTTATTGAATCCTCTTTTATCACATTAGTTACTTGTTGTTAGGTGCCGTCGAGTCGGTATCCGACTCATAGTGACCCTCATAGGGTTTTCAATGGCTGACTGTTTCAGGATTGCCTTGGGAGTGGATTGCCAGGCCCTTCTCCCACTTTTGCGGAGCTGGGAATCAAACTTGGGACCTCAGAGACTGCAGCGTAGCGCTCTACCAACTGAACTAAATCCCAGCCCCACATTAGTTATAAGACATATTTAAATATGTGGT
The DNA here is from genome assembly GCA_007922755.1 of Pedetes capensis. NCBI lineage: Eukaryota > Metazoa > Chordata > Mammalia > Rodentia > Pedetidae > Pedetes > Pedetes capensis. The sequence continues at coordinate 14,673 of VMDO01018105.1, forward strand.
TGTGTTAATTAACAAAAAGTATGCAGGAACAGTTTTGAAATATGAAACTAGCCCTAATGGATTGTGTTAGTCAGTTTTCCATCACTATGACAAAATAGCTCAGATAATCAACTTAGAAATTTCATTACATCAGAGGTTTCAGTCCATTGCCAATGGACTCCATACCTTTGGGGACTGTGATGAGGTAATTCATCATGGTAAGAGTCCAGAGAAGAGGAAAATACTTTCCTCATGGCAGATGATGTACAAAGAGAGAAAGGAAAGGGCCAGGGTCCTGATATCCCCTTCAAGGGAATATCTCAAATGACCTAATTTCCCTGTACTTCCATCTCAACTTTTAAAGGTTCTATAGGTTGGGAACCAACTTTTACATAGGTGAGCCTGTGGGGGACATTTCAGATCCAAATAGCAATTATTAATGCTTTATCATGTAATAGAGAAGGTAGAAAGAGTAGAAGTAGCTAAGGCTAAGGTTCCTTGGGAGAATACAAGTAATATTATTTCATCTATAAAAGGCAAGTCACATTTAATAAATTTTATAAATAATATATAGGGAATTTTATAGAAGACCATTCAAGTAAAGGAAAAAGGATCCCTCTATTCTTAAATTATATAATCCTATAGTGACACAGGCTGGTATTTAGCTCAGTTGGTAGAGCATGCTCTGAGGCCCTGGGTTCAATTCCCTAGCACCACAAAAATGGAAGAAGGACCTGGCAGCCCACTCATCCTTCGAAAATCCTATGAGTAGCAGAGAAGCACTGACATAGTGCCAGACATGGCACGGTTCGGGGGAGTGTTTCATTCTGTTGTATATAGGGTCTATAAGTCAGACACAAATTGAGGGCACCTAACAACAACAACAAGAACAATAACAACATGACCCAGCAGTAAGATATATTATTATAAACATAATGTGCACTGGTGGATTTGATGTTATTGAATGCTACTCTCTGTGACTGTCATTGTTGACTCTAACTCTTATCTCCCTAGACTTTGTTGTTTAATCTGAGTGAGATAATTTTATCTTTTTTTTATCTGCATCCTAACTGCCTATACATTGCCATCAACTACTAGCTTTCATAGCTGATAGTTCAAACTTCTGTTATAATCATTTTTGATATGACGTTGAAGTATTTCTCTAGCAAATTTTATGTGGAAATGACATAATTTCATACTCATATGAGTATTATTTTGGAAATTTTCTGCCATACTATTTCTGTAACATACAATTAATCTACACAAGAAGCACTACAACAATTTTTTTTTCTTGGTACTGGGGATTGAACCCAGGTCCTCGCGCTTGTGTGCTCTGCAAGTGCTGGACCACTGAGCTGCACCTTCAGCCCATTTTTTTACTGTTTGAGGCAGGGTCTTGCTAAATTACACAGACTGCCTTTGGTCTCGAACTTGCGATCCTCTTGCCTCCACCTCCTGAGCCACTGGGATTACAGGCATGCGCCACTGCGCCCGGATTAACAAATGTTTTGAAGTGCATGACTCCCCTAATTCTCTCTGTCTCCTGTGGTTCCATTGGGGATTTTCTGCCAGGGTCTGATGTGGAACTCTAGCATATCAGTTTTACTAATGAGATCAATGGGATCGTGGTTTTGTTCAGTTGGTAGATTGCTGCTCTGTGCTTTTGAAGACCCTGGGTTTGAGCTCTAGCACCACAAAAACAGGAGAAGGATGTTGCAGCCCACTCCCAAAACAATCCTGAAAAACAATCATCCATCAAAAACCCTATGAGGATCATTATGAGTCAGACAGGACTCAACAGCAACTAACAGCATCACAGAGGATATCAATAGCACATGTAGTTTTCATGATCCCAGATCAGATTCAAGAACAGTGCTTAATTTCTTAGGTTTCCCTCTATTTACCTATATTGTTCATATATTTTTCATAAAAATACATCTTTGGTGGTACTTGAGAGTTGAACTCAGGTTCTTGCACATAATTTGCAAGTACTTTATAACTGAGCTGCACCCTCAGCCCATTTTTGATATATTTGTTTTTATTTTGATACAGGGTCTTGTTAAGTTATGCAGGCTGCCTCTGTGCTTGAACTTGCCATCTTCCTGTCCCAGCTTTCTGAGTCGCTGAGATTTACAAGGATATGCCATTGCACCCAGCTGAAAAAATACTTTTTAAAGTGCATGAGTTAGTGTCTTTTTAAATTACTTTCCTAAAATACTTCAGTGCTTGACAGTAAAACTGGACATGAAATACTAACTAGTAACATTTACTAACATTTAGTAACTCATAAAGAAAATACCAAAAGAAAAGATGTAACAGCTATTGATCAGCCTATTTCTTTTTATCTTTGTAGTTTTTTATATGAATGTCTTTAAGGGTGAATATGTAAAATAACTTATTGTTAGACATTCAAAGCAATTTTCTATGAACATGCAAATATGAGTTCAGAATCCATATATCAAACAGATTTAAGAGATACTTTCAAGGCATTATCCCTTGTTAACAGTATGCAAAGTTATTTCATTGAAAACCTCCTTCAAAAACTTATTGGAGATTTCTTTCCAACTCTCATTGAGAGGATAATGACTAATTTTCATGTTAATGCTATGACCCTGATAGAGGGCAATTATATCTGAAAGCCAATCAAATATTCATTAGAGCTGAATGAATTTGTTATTTAACTTAACTGCTTTTTTAGAAACTAAAATGTCAATTTTAAAATGATTTTATCAGGTTGTTCTCTGCATCATTTGATCCATATTTTAAGGTATTCTTTCTCTATATACTATACAATATTATCTTAAACCATTAACTTACCTCTAGATCAAAATGGTCATATTCACTATGATGTAAGAGAGCATAAAGATCCAGAATGCAACTATAGTACCAGTAGTGAAGTTTAATATGGTACCTCCTGGCAGGTCACACACAAAGAAGATGATATTTAATCACTTGTTAATAAAGTCAGCTTAAGCCAGTGCTCACATAGCCTGGTTCTACTTTGGGATAAGCTGGCAAAATTGAGGAGTAAAGTGAATCTGTATGCATCTTATAGACATAGCACATAATAATATATCCAAAGAGTCAAGGAAAGGAGATATTCTCTTTTTGTTCCTCTCTGAGTACTAATTTATTTATGTCAGGTTTTTTCCTAAAGAATATCAAATAGGGATGTTCTTCTTAGAAGCAAACTACCATATTTGAAATCCCAAAGCCAATGTTTCTATGGAAATTAAAAAGTGGCTTCTACAAAGCCATATATCTTTGATGAATTGGTTTGCATTCTGTTATTTAAAAATGTTTCTTCACTTTTGTCTGGGCATGATGGTGGCTTCTTTTAGTTCCAGTGACTCTGGAGCCAGAGGCAGGAAGATCACAAGTTCTAGGTCAGAGGCAGCCTGCATAACTTAGACCCTGTCTCAAGACAAAAGATGAAAAAAGGGCTGGGTACAATTCAGTGGTAGAGTGCTTGAAAAGTATGCACAAGGCTCTGGGTTCAGCTACCAAGTACCACAAAAAAATAAAGTAAATAAATAAAAATAAAAATATTTCTTTAGTTTAAAGTATATACTCATAAGCCATCTTGAACACTGGAATATTATTGGTACTTTGCTTCTAAATATATTCTCTTCCATTTGCCCATTTTTTATACTTTAGCACAGATAAAGACAATCTGGAATTGTGCATTTGTCATTGCTTTTGAAAAATAGTTTTACTGCATGTACTCTTAAGTAACCCCCACTTCTCTGTCAGCTTGTTATGATGTGGGGGCTTGTGTATTGCTGTGATACTGAAAACTATGCCACCACTATCCATCCTTTGAGAAACACATGAATTACTTCCATTTTTTGGCTATTGTGAATAATGCTGCCATGAATGTGGTTGCACAAATATATCTTCCACATCCAGTTTATAATTTGTGAGATATATGCCCAGCAGTGGAATTTCTGGATTATATGGCAGCTCTATATTTATTCTGAGGGGAAAATTTATATAGAGTCCTGTAACAGGTACATAATTTTATAATCCCACCAACAGTGCATAATAGTTCTGTAATTTATCTATATCCTCTTAAAAATTTTGCTATTTCCTTTCTTGTTGTACACCATCCATTGAAATAAATATTATTGTGGTTTTGATTTATATTTCCCTAAAATTATTAATGGTAAATGTCTTTGGATGTGCTTATACTCATTGGTGTATCATCTTTAAAGAAATGACTATCTAAATCCTTTGTCTATTTTTGAATATTAGACAGTTTTGGTTATTGAGTTGTTGGAATTCTTTACATATTATCAATATTAACCCCGTGTCAGATATATGGAGCTTAGTTTTAGCTCTGATGATAGAGTGCTTGCTTTATGTGCTTAGTCCATGAGTTTGATCCTCAGCACTGCACAAATGGGAGACAGACCTGGCAGCCCACTCCCAAACAATCAGCTATTGAAAACCTTATAAATAGTAGAGAAACACTGTCAGATATTTTGCATCTTTCATTCTGTTATACATAGGGTTGCTATGAGTAGGACCTAACTCCATGGCACCTAACAACAACAACATCAACATCAGATATATGATTTGTAAGCATTCTATCCAATTCTGATAGGTACTCTCTCAGTGTATTCATTGGCCAATTATCTTTTTAGGTTCACATTTTAGATGTTTCTAATGATTATTTTATAAATTAGTTTTACATTTTATCAGTTAGAACATATGGGCATAATTACTGTATTTTCTCCTTCTAGATATTATATGCCTGCAGCGGTAGCCCTGTGGCATCCGATCCCGTCAGATCTCGGAAGCTAAGTAGGGTCGGGCCTGGTTAGTTCTTGGATGGGAGACCACCTGGGAACACCAGAAGCTGTAGGCTTGGGAGAAGGACCTGGCAACCCATTCCCAAAAATCAATCTGCCATTGAAAACCCTATGAACAGCAGAGAAGCACTGACAATAGTGTTTCCCCTGTTGTACAGAGGGTCACTATGAGTCAGATACCGACTCGACGGCACCTAACAACAACAAGATATTATATATTTTCATTTGATTTTGTGGCTAATACTTTTCCATAGATCTTGTGAAATAATGATGGCTACAAATATTAATATCTGCCTATTATGATCAAATATTTCAGATATTTCCCTAAGGTACATGTAGAATATGTACTTTATTCTGAAATATTACTTCAGAACAGTTTCATACTTAAAGAAAAATCTCTAATTTATTACAGAGAATTTCCATAACTGCTGGACCTACTTTCTTCAATTAATATCTTACATTATTATGCTATATTTATTCAAATTGATGAATGAATGTTAATGCCTTATTATCATCTAAAGCTCCTACTTCAGATAGCCTTAGTTTTTATCCTTTATCATTTTTTCTGCTTCAGAAACCCATCTAGGATGTCATATTATCTTAGTTATCACATTCCCTTGAACTTCTCTTATCAATGCCAATTCTTACAATTTATGTCTGATGACCCTAATGGTTTTGAGTGATGCTGATTAGGTATTTTTATTTTTTACTTTGCATTATTGTATGGGGATTTTGTACTTGGATTACTAGGATTTTCTTTGGAAGGAAGACCACAGAGATAAGGAGTTATTTTCACATATCTCTAAAGGATACATACAATCAATTAGATTTAAGACATACTACATTAACATTTGTTACCTGGCTGAGGAAATATTTGTAAGATTTCTCCAATGGAAAGTTATTGTCCATTTCCCCTTTCCACATTATATGTTTTGAAAACAAATCACTACATAAAACCTACACTTTCATTGTGAAGGGTTACAATTTATCCAGTAGCAAATGAGGTAAACCCATAAATTACTTGGACTTATCATGCATCATAAATTTGTCTCTTCTCTCATTTATTTACTAATTTAAATATTTATTTACATCAATTTGAATTCATGAATACTTATTTTTATAACTTGTATTGGTATCCTATTTACTTTGTTTCTCATACTGTTGCAGCTTTGGCCATCAAGAGTGATTTTATTTGCCTCTGTCTCTTTGATATACCAGTATAATATTCTCTCTCTCTCTCTCTCTCTCTATCTATCTCTCTCTCTCTCTATCTTTCCTTCTCTCTGCATGTGAGACATTTCTCCAAGGAACTCTAGTTCTTTCTACTGCAGGAAGGTATTAAAAGCCATGATCTAGGTGTTACTTGGAGTCATTGTTACTAGGTTTTCTTGCTTCTAGCCCTACTGAGCTCTAAGGGCAAAGAATTATATGTATGTTGCCAATTTATGTGTAGGAACATATTGATAAAAATTTTTCCACTTATATGCAAACGTGTATATTGTTTTCCCCAATTTTAATCCATTACCCCATGGGTCACTATAGTCTCATTCTCATGCTTATGTGCAAACATCCACTTAAAATATATTGAAACTTCTTATCATCTTCTGCCATCCATTTACTTAATTGTTGAATTCCTATCTATAACAGTATCAGAATGAGTAAACCATATTTCTGTAACAGCATTGTCTAATAGGTTACAGTGCCTATAATTTCTTTTGCCTTTAATTTAACATATTGCATATATTTACATATATATTTAGGTCAGCACATTTTTTTTCATCCTCCTTCTGTGAAGTTGTTAAGTACATTTGTGTTACAGTTGGTTTATTTTTTCACATTCTGCCTTACATCCTAGGAAACATCCCAAATAATATGTTTAAATTATCATACATTAAGCTTAATATATTTTGCTGTAAATTTCAATAGGTTTTGACTAAAGTATAAGGGCAGGAATCTAGAATTGTAGTATCATAGAGAGGTTTCACATCTCTGAAAAATTCCCCATGTTCCACATGTTCAATCCTTCTTTTCTCTCCCTTGGAGGAAAACTTATTAACAACCTGCATTATGCAGATGACACAATGCTGCTTGCTGAAAGTGAAGAGGATTAAAAATATTTACCAGTAAAGATCAAACATCTTAGCCTTCAATATTGGTTGTGACTAAACATCAACCAAACGAAAATCCTTACAACTGGGTCAATATGCAACTTCACAATAAATGGAGAAAAGATTGAGGTTGTCCAAAATTTTGCTTTGCTGGGCTCTATAATCAACACCCTTGGAAACAGCAGTCAAGAAATCAAAAGATGCATTGCTTCAGAAAAGCTGTGGCAAAAGATCTCTTTAGAGTATTGAAAAGTAAAGATGTCACATTGAAGACGAAGGTGCACCTGACTCACGCCATGGTATTTTCATTAGCATCATATGGTTGTGAAAGCTGGACACTGAAAAAGGGAGACAGGAAAAGAACTGATGCTTTCGAATTATGGTGCTGGAGATGTCTATTGAATATACCATGGACTGCCAAAAGAACCAACAAATCTGTCCTATAAGAAGTGCAACAAGAGGGCTCCTTAGAAGTAAGAACGGCCAGACTGCATCTTACATATTTCAGACATGTAGTCAGGAAAGACCAATTCCTGGAGAAAGACGTCATGTTTGGGAGAGTGGCAGGTCAACAAAAAAAAAAAAAAAAAAAAGGAAAACCCTCCACCAGATGGATTGACGTAGTGTCTACAGCAATGGGTTTAAGCATAAATAAGATCATGTGCCTGCCACAGAATCTGAAAGTTTCCATCTGCTGTGCATAGGGCAGCTATGAGTCGGACTGGATGGCACCTAACAACAATGTATTCTTGGCAACCACTGATCTTTCTACTGTATCTACAGTTTTGTCTCTTCCAGGTTGCTACATAATTGGAATTATATGATACATACTCATTAAGCACCAATTTCTTCACTTAACAATATACACTTAACATTCATCATGTCTTTGAGGGACTCAATAGCTCATTATTCTTACAGCTCAACAATAATTGTAGAGATAACACACAGACTTTAAAGTTCATTTACTTGTTGAAGGAAATACACCTTCTACTTTGGGGACAATTATAAATAAAGTGGCTATAAATGCTTATGTGGAGATTTTTGTGTGGATTTAGTTTTTAACTCAGTTTGATAAATACTTAGGAATGTGATAGGTGGATAATAGGAAAAGTCTATGTTTGGCTTTGAAAGAAACTGCAAAACCATCTTATAAAGGGACGGTATCACTATGCATTCCCACTGAAAGTGAGAGATTCTGTTGCAGCAATTGATATTTTCTTACCAGCAATTGATATTTTCACGCTTTGTATTTTAGCCCTTCTTTTTTACTGGTATCTTGATTGCTTAATGTGCAGTTTCTTAATGACCTTTGATATTGGTGAGGTGTCTATTTAGATGATTTGTCTACTTTTATGTTTTTCCTACAGTTTAGTTTAAAATTATTTTGCATATTTGAATAGAAGACCTGTATCAAATAAATGTTTTCTTTTCCCTATTTTCTCCCATACTATTGTTGTTGTCGTTGTTGTTAGGTGCCCTCAAGTCAGTAATGGACTCATTGTGACCCTATGTACAACAAACAAAACACTATTGTCTTGCTTCTCTGCTATATATATTATATATATATATTATATATATATACAGAATTTTATATATATATATTTATATATATTATATATATATATTATATATATATATTTTATATATATATATAAATATATATGTTGTTGTTGTTAGGTGCCGTTGAGTCAGTATCCGACTCATAGCGACCCTCATAGGGTTTTCAATGGCTGAGTGCTTCGGGATTGCCTTGGGAATGGATTGCCAGGCCCTTCTCCCATTTTTGCAGTGCTGGGAATTGAACTCGGGGCCTTAGAGACTGCAGCACAGGGCTCTACCCACTAAGCTAAATCCCAGCCCAAAAATATATATACATATATATAAATAAATATATACATATATATACACATAAGTATGTATATATATGTATATATATACACACACACATATATACACACACACATATATATTTGTTGTTGTCGTTGTGAGTTGCTGTCAAAAATTGGGCTCAACTCATAGTGACCCTGTGTACAACATAATGGGAACACTCCTCAACACTGCACAACACTGTGTCAATGCCTCTGCCATTCATAAGGTTTTCAATGGCTGACTGTTCTGGGACTACATGGGGAGTGGGCTGCCAGGTTCTTCTCCTATTTTTGCAGTGCTGGAGATCCAACCCAGGCTTCAGAGAGCAGAGCAGCACTCGACCAACTGAGCTAAACTGCAGCTCAGGTATGAATAGCACTAAATAAGCTTTTCTCCATTAATAAATTTCTCTTTGATCTTTGATGGTGAATGATGCTTATAATTTTTTTCAAAAAAACCTTGTGTGATAAAGGCCATCACTTCTGGAAGATTATGCCTTTATGTACTATTTGTTTTTACACTGGAAATGAATATTCACATAGGAGTTTTGTATCCATATTCATGTATGCAATTAGATTTAATATTTAATTTGATCATTGTTTCTTTATTATTATATCATGAATATGCTTTTCCCATAAAATGCACTGGAGAATATAATTCTTTGTTATGTCCCCATTGGAAGATTTTGTTTAAACATTCATATAGGGTTATCTTTATTTATCAGTGGATTTTTAACCATTGATGATTTCTTTGAACATTAGAGATGTTTTCTGTGGTTATATTATGGGTCAGTATTGTGAAACAACATTTTTGTGTATGTTTAATGGAGAAAAAGAGAAGGAGGAGAAATAGAGGGAGGAAGGAGACAAATTGCTTTCTTCATAATGTGAAATACTCAATTGAATCAGATGCTACTTCATATTTCACACTAACAGTAAAATCATAGGTTGTCTTGATTTGCAGAGGGCATATGAAATGCATACTATCTACATAATTCTAGTTTTGCTATATGCAGTTTGGTTTCAGAGAAGAAAATCATTGCATCCTTTTCACAGCTCTGAGAAGAAGAAATGCCCACTCTGATAAATGATTGTCATCATTGTCCTCTGAGAATATGTTTTGATGTCCAGATATCTTTGCAATACACCATTTAAGAATACTCTTATCAAGAAATGATCATTCATATTTTTGAATATGGACTGATTTTTAAACTCATCTTGGCCAATATGACATGGAAGAAGAGATAGTGTATGTTTTGGAGGCTAGAACTTGAGAGGCCCTCTGATGCCATGCTCTTGCAAACCTGGGAACACCAAGTGTGAAATCCAGAGTAAGTTACTAGAAGATGAGAAGTCATAAGGAAGAAAATGGATGCATCCTAGTTGAGTAACATTAAGTCTTCCCGCTCAGGCTATACACTAGGTGAATATAATCATGTGTGTGCTTTCAGCCTCATAAAAATGTTTCCCACTATTCGTTGTTTTAATTGGTCACCAGTTCATGAATCCACAAATTTAGCCACTTTTCCATCTTTTCCAAATTATGCACCATAGATGTTTCTTTATCAATTTCCAGAACAGCCTCATAGAGATTTGTGAATTTCCACTTTTTCTTTCTGCATATATCATGTCTTCAACTCACAAATACTGCTTTTTCCACAAACACATTAGAATTTTCTTGTGTTTAGGAACCTTGCACAGCACTTCAAAACTCCTCTTGCCAACTATTTTATATAGTGAAGTCAAAAATAAGAGGCACAAACATGGAAAATGGAACAAGAAATAAACTGTGAAAAGAGTACTCCTTTTGAGTATGACATCTGAAGGAAGGAGGCTGTGTCACTTTTTTCTAACTCAGGTGGGAACATACATGTTGGGTGACTTAAAATTTTTACCACTCTGGCCATGTCTATAAATCTACAAATGACTGTGAATGTGCCTTCCCTATAGATTTGTGTTACAAATGAATTGTAACAGATGGTCAATTTACAAGCATGGCACATGTGAGTAATAAGGATTTATTCTATGTGACATACATGTGTGCATATGTGCATTGAAATTTGATGTTACAAAGTGTTGAAATATTAGTGTTTTTGGAGACATCATCCTCAGCTGAAGTGGAATAGATGATGCTCTCATCTCTATCCCAGCTCTCCTGCTAAGATAACCTGAGGATGCTGACAGCAGGGGGAATGGAAAGTAGCGGAAGTAGCTCTGCCTTTGGGGCTCCTAGGACTGTGTTGGCAGCCAGTTCTGGCACTTCATAAATGGATGGCTTTATGAAAATCATTTCTGAACATCATATTCTTTTTTATAAAATAAAGAAAATAAAATCTACCAGGATGAGTTCTTTTTAGGATTTAAGACTACAACCAATGTCCTATAAATATATGCAGACATCTATTTATCTATCTATGTTTGTCTTGGGAACAGTAGTACAGAATTTACTAATTTTATAGTCACAGAAATTATACAGAAGTTAGCCACTGTGAATAGTGAGAAGTTATTGTACATACATGTGAACGCATTATATATACTTAATTATATACATATTATCCCTGCAACCGTAGCCCTGTGGCATCTGATACAATCAGATCTCAGAAGCAGAGCAGGGCCGGGCATGGTTAGTACTTGGATGGGAGACCACCTGGGAACACCTGGTACTGTAGGCTTGGGAGACAGACCAGGCAACCCACTCCCAAAAGTCAATCCACCACTGAAACCCCTGCGAGTAGCAGAGAAGCACTTGACAAAGTGTTTCGCCTGTTGTAAATAGGGTTGCTGAGTCGGACACCGACTCGATGGCACCTATCAATATACAATGGAAAACTATTTGGCTAGAGGAAAAAAACAGAATACTATTCAAAACCATTAAATTATGCAGACTTTTGAAGTCCAACACAGAAAAAAATTTGGATGCCTTTAACATGTCATTCATGTACCAGTTCATTCAATAATCATGGCCTAGTATGTAACAGCAAGATATGATATTAGAGCCTAGAGATGGAATTCTAAGAAAACAAACAAAATCAAACTTTAAAAATGAAAGGAAAACAAAATGATGTATATAATTTTTAAAATTTATTATGAGGTAATTATCTTTATGCTGGTTTAGGCTAAAAGAGTTCATTGTTCAAGAAATTGATATAACCTCATCAAATCCTTTCTGGCCCACACAGACACTGTAGAAGTATATATAGCTTTCATTTCAAGTAAATTATCATTTAGCCAGGCCTGTTAATGCACGCCTGCAATCTTACCACTTGGGAATGAGAGAAAGGATGATTAAAAATTTGAGGTCAGGTTGGGCTGATAACAAATTCAAGGCCAGCCTAAGCTACAAAGCAAGACTCTGTCTCAAAAAAAAAAAAAAAATAGGAAAAAAGAAAAGAAATCAAAAGAAAGGAGTGGGGCTTGGTGGTAGCCTAGCATGTGCATTTGGAAGATGAAATGCACTAAATGAAAATGATGCTAACATTATAGATTTTTCATTCACAGACCTTCTGCTACTGGAACTAGATAGAAACATGTCATGCTTTCTGTGTTTCTTCACAGCAGAGCTGGCAAAGGTTATGAAGTGACTGTAAATTCATTTTTGGGCCCCTTGAACTGTAATTTGTCTCTGTTATTTACTAGGTGAAGTCTTCATGGTTATGTTGGATCCAAAGCACCATCTGAATAAGCAAGCAGAATGCTGCTATAGCTTTCACTTACTAAGACGTGTAATTGTGCTTTTACAAGTGCTTTTACAAAGACACATACAAAAAAAGTTCTTCCGCTCATTAGAATGAGGATTTGACTTTTATCATCCAGCCTACCTATAATTGGTAAATGCAGATTTTGTTGGGACTGGCTGTATTACAAATACCAATAGTAGAATAAATGAATCAATTCTTTGCAGTGAAAATTATAAATTTCATCCAGTGTCATTTATCTAAAATGCTACAAAGGAAGAATCAATAATAATGATACTCTATTCTCTTTTTCTCTTTTTTTTTTTTGAGGGGAGTATGGTAATTCTTGTTGACAAAGATGCAGGACAAAGATGCAGACAAAGATGCAGGAAAAATCTCTGTGAATCACTATTATTTTCACAGAATTGCAGAAATCCAAAGAAAGGATTATTATCCTGCTATTATGCCTTGGGAAAGTTTCACTAGTTTCATATCATTGCTTTTCCTGTGTTTTTCCTATTTCACATTTCTCTCTCTGACATCACATCTGAGCATCTCCTGCATAGTAATAACGACCTTTGTTTCAAGACATTCATGAGATTTTCACAACGTGAAATAGCTTCTAATGGAGTTATTTTCCTTCTGTCCATTAACATCTATAGTGCACAATGGGACATCACAGGAGAATGACTAATGCAGTCTGGTGCTGTGCAGGAAAAGTTATCGAAGGAAATTATATGTGGGGTGAGTGTTAATCAATGAAGAGCTCAGAGGGTGGGTGCAACAAGTCAAAGACCAAATACAAGTCTGTTTGAAACACTGTGAGGTACCAGAAACAAGATTTTACAGTTGCTTTAGTTCAAATTCAAAGTTAAGCAGGTTACTGGATGGGGTAAAGGAATAAGCAGATGTCTTTATTAACATGTTTATAATTTATGTTGCAGTGTTTAGCTGATAAAAAGTTTTTTAATGTTTTAATCAATTTTGAAGTTGTAAAATTCACCTTTTAATTCACCAGTGGTTATATGAGGGAAGCACTAAAGGGTTATATGATGTAAGGAAGGTTCAGCAGGCATGGAAAAGAGCTACTCAGATATCATTTCCTTGTAGAATATACTACAACTATACTACGTTTGAACATCAAGTTTGAAGACAATTTCCAGCTGCAGTGTCAAAGGCAAAAGCCAGAGGAGTCAAACCACAGTGCTACTCCTCCTGAGAGAATCCCAGGCCATGACTGAATAGCATGAAGTTTACGACTTGGCCATTTCTGTGCAATTTTGAAATTCTCCTATGTGAAATATTTGTTCCAAATCTCCCTGTTGCACGGGTCAGTTCTGTCTCTCTGTGGGTGTTAGGGTCTCTCCTTGTCCAATTCTCACCTTTCCTTTTCCGGGAGACAGATCCATATTACAGCCTTAAGACTTTACCTGTGTGGCCTGGGAATTTAGGTCAGTGGTAGAGCAGCTACTCAGCATATGTAGCATAGCATATGTACTCACCAACAACAATTTACCTGCCCATTGCTGTTTCCCCAGGTCACTTTATCAAAAGTTACTTTGTTGCTGGGCACAAATAGACTCTGCTCATGGTTCTTGGCCTTGTTGACAAAAGAATTTAAAAATAGGACCCAGAAAGGAACTTCAAAGGAAAGCCAGGATAATCTGCTGGAGCTGGAGATAGGGAGGGTGCAGGTGTAGGGATGTAGAGGGAAGAAGGGCAGGAAAACAGGATTTCTTCATTAGAAGTCAGAAGACAGGCAGGCCTGTAGCCAAAGAACGGCAGGAACCTGAAAGGTTGCCTGAGTCATGTTTAAAATGTTCCCCAAAGGTCATATGTTTGAACTTTGGGTCCACAGGTGGTGGTGCTGTCTGGGGAGGTGATAGAACTTTGATAGGTGAGTTTTTAGCTTTGTAGAAGCAGCTTCCTGGGGGATGTGCCTTTGGTGCGTTTTATTTTGATTTTTACCAGGGCACAATTTTCTGGTCACTCTCTGCTTCATGATTGTCAAGATGTGAGTTTGTGTGTCATGGACTCCACCAAACCAGATCTGACACTATGCCTTTCAACTGTATGGACTAAAATTCTCTGTTTAAGTCCCAATAAATAATTTCCTCCCATAAGTTTGCATCAGTTGGTTTCTCTGTCACAGTGATACACCAGCTGAGTAATAAAGAAAATTCTTTAGCAGAATGAATGATATTTAGGACAGTCTTCTTAGCAAAGAAAGAGACAGAGTCCCGATAAAGAGAAAAGTTGTCAACAGAGTAAAAGTAACAGAGACACTTTGGATAGACAAAATGGGTACACTCACAGATAGGAACCACCCTCAGTGTTTGTTCTCCAAGTTTTATATTGAATTTCTAGTTGTGATCTGTCCAGTGTGACCTGAGTCCTTGGCATGTAACTCAAACTTAGCTGTACAAGACAAAGGGGAAATAATTAGCTTTTTAAAAATTATTATTATTAAACATTGTTTGTAGTGGGCCAGATATTTATTGTTGGTTTACATTTTGGCTTTTGGGCCAGGAAGGAACGATTTTTGTTTGTTCGTTCGTTATTAGATTACCTTTTTGCTCTTGGATTAGTAAGATATAGTTAATAGAATTATTCAGTTTGTCCTTTGTTTTAAGTCAGGAAGGAGGATAATTTTGTTTGTATTTGGCAAACAGCTCTTTTGTGGGGCCTTGGAAAGCAGCAATCTCACTATTTGGGCTAAGTGAAGGAGTGGTTATTAATTGAATTTTATTGTAGTTAGCTAGAAGATTGTGTGACTTTAAACTTAACATACACATGAAATAGGGAGGAATAATAACTAACTACATTTATATGTCATCAGTTTGCCTTTTAGTTTGAAACCCACTAAAATTGTCCTTGGTAGTGATAAACAATCTGTGGTCCTTTATCAACTACTGAAAAGACAAGTGGTGTTTACATTTAATCTAGAATGGAAGGGCAGCACTTGAAAGTAAATTACAGGCACCTGGGTGTTATTCTATTACATTTCCTGAAGTCAGCATCCTTTCCCAATTTTGGTAACTCTCTACCAACTACAACAACTCCTCAACAAACATTTCACCGTGTTGATACTCAGAAGATTCAAACTGACACAGAAGGAAAATGTTAGGAGATAGTATAATATTCAAAGTACAATAATGAAGATCTTTACTAGTATGTGATAAAATAAGAGAAAGATAAGGGTGAGATTAATCATAATTAGAAGGTTAAATAATGATAAAACTAATATTTTCAAAACCTACTAATTTTTACTGGCTAGTAATATTAACAGCATTGTATGCTTGTGCAATACTGTTGAAGAGTATTTTTCCTCATAATTTTGATATTATGAATATCCAAGTTTTATAGGTAAAGAAACAAATGAATCAAGGTAAATGTGTGTGTGTGTGTGTGTGTGTGTGTGTGTGTGTTTGTGTGTGTGTGTGTAAGAGAGAGAGAGAGAGAAATGCAGGCTGGCCTCGAACTTGTGATTCCCCTGCCTCTACTTCCTGAGTTTTGGGTTTACTGGCCTGTGACAACATGCCTTTTAAATATTTTAAAGATATTTTAAATAAATATTTTAAATAAATACTAAGAAGGCCACAGAAGCAGAATTTAAACACAGAGATTCTATTCCAAATCATGTAACTTTAACCATAACATTAAAATGCCAACTTTAATGAAACATAATTTTGAATGTTGAAATAAAAAGGCAGGGAAGAGGATTTAACATGGAGGATTAGGATATTTGTTTTCCCTGTAATTGACAGAAAATATGGAATTTGTGGTTTCATAGGAGAAAAATATTGTAATTGAAGCATCTTGCTTTCACCCTGATAGGTAGAGAAGTACAACATATACTTTGATATTTAGCCTGAAATTCCAGAGTTCTATAGAGTGGAAATCTTATTTCATGACTAGTTGTCATAAACATAGAATTTTAGATAATTCTTTAATTATATGTTCAACTGCTGAAACCACCTCGAATTTTTTTTCTGAGACTTACAAAATAATTATCAGACTTTTAAAAATCTTATAATTAAAGAATATTTTTCTGCTATATACTTATTATATGACCCACCAAAATTCATTCAAGTAATAATTGATATCAAGATGACCGAATTAAAATTGTATGGCCAATATCAAGTGAAAGGAATGGAAAGGCGATGAAGATAATAAATTGGGGTAATTTATTGTCCTTCAGAGAATCCTTCAGAGAAGCATGCTAAAAATTCTATTTGAAAAGAAAACTATAGATTGAGCAAATTCATATAACACTGATACATATAATTAAATAAGTTGCTACACTCTTATGTTTCTATGAAACTGCCACAATAGTATGGTAGTTAATAATGTACATGGATACAAATAGTGATTGTCAGTTGTGAGCATAATTTATATTTTTCATAATATATAATGATGCCTACTGTCATTTTGTGGGTATGAGATTTAGCTCAATTGGTAGAGCACCACTTTTCAGTCTCTGAGGTCCCAAGTTCGATTCCTAGCACTGCAAAAGTGGGAGAATGTAGGGAATTATCCAGACACCCCTGAGGTGGACCTGGAGGGTGCCAGGCCCCAAGCCCACTTGGTTCAGGCCTAGGTGTGGCCCCTCCCCAGATCCTGCCCTGTTCCTGCCACTTCTGGGTTACCCTCTGGTTACCCTTAACCTAGGAATCTAGACTGGGACCTATTTGACTCCATAAGAGCTAATCTATCTAAGTCCCAGTTCACCTTTCACCTTACGTCTCTTATTAACCTATTACCTCCCCCATCAAGTGATTTAAGATGGCTCCCAAACAGCCCAGCTCTGGTGTGGCCTTTTTCAGCCTGATTGGCTGCCCAGAGCTGTACAATTAGTTAATAAGGAAAGTTCAGTGATTTGTCTAGTCTGCACCTAACCCCCCAATGATAAATGCAGTTTTGCAAGCCTTCACAGGAAGAGCTGCTTCTCCTGGCATGAGCCGCTATTTGATGGGTTGTACCTTGGTTCACACTCCCAACTACAATATATGTAAGTAGACCATGGATTACCTCAGATGACTGTTCATTTCTCCCTGATCTTCTTGACTCTGATTGTTATACCCTGCACCTGATTTCGCCACTTCAATTGTCTTGACCTTGGATCAAGCCATCAAGTGGCAAGGCTTCAAGAGTCAAGAAGGAAGACCTCCAGCAAGCCAAAAAGAGCTCTCAAACCTGCCCCCCAATTCCAGGGAGGATATGAGAGGAGAAGACAATTGGTGAGAAGCAACATCTCTGGACCATCCCCACAGCCAGGGAGGAAACTAGAGCTGTTTGGCACTCATATAGAGTTGCTATCCCATTGTAGCAGCAGTAACGTGCTGCCAGCTACAGAGCTATTACATAGAGCTGTATGGTCTTTAGGCTCTCCTACAAAGGAGTAGCCTAATAAAAGTTCCCATTTGTTGTTGAAGGCTCCTGAGTTCCTTCTTGGAACCACCAACCAGCTCTTGCCTGCTCCCTAGGTCCCTGAGGGAATTGGTGTCAAGGTGAAGCTCCATGATCTTTTGCCAGGACGGAGTAGACCCCAACAGGAAAAGGATGTGGCAGTCCACTCGAAGGCAGTCCTGAAACAATCAGCCACTGAAAACCCTATAAGGGTCCCTATGAGTTGGATATGACTCAATTGCACCTAACAACAAGAACAACTGACATTTTAGCCTGCAGTGGTTGCCCTGTGGCATTCGATCCCAGCAGATCTCAGAAGCTAAGCAGGGTTGGGCATGGTAAGTACTTGGATGGGAGACCACCTGGGAACACCAGATACTGTAGGCTTGGGAGAAAGACCCAGCAACCCACTGCCAAAAATGAGTCCATCATTGAAAACCCAATGAATAGCAGAGAATACTGACAACAGTGTTTCTCTCCTGTTGTATGTAGGGTCACTATGAGCAAGATACCAACTTGATGGCAACTAAAAACAACAACAACTGTCATTTTAGGGGAATTAATAGATGTTGAAAAATTATTAAGAGGGAAACAAATATATCATTTGACTTATATTCTAAAATATTTTATATTAGAAATGTTACTTTATTCCAAGCTAAGTTAAAATAAAATTGTTTTTGATTAATTTAGCATTGTTCTTGTTGTTGTTTTTAAGTGCCCTCAAGTCCAGTCCAACTCATAGGGACCTTATGTACAGCAGATCAAAACACTTCTCAATTCTTTGCCAAGCACACAATCTTATTTATATTTAAGCCCATTGTTGCAGACTCTCTGTCAAACCATCTGGTGGAGGGTTTTCCTTTTTGTGATTGACCTGCCACTCTCCCAAACATGACGTCCTTCTCCAGGCATTGATCTCTCCTGACTACTTGTCCAAAACATGTAAAATGAACTCTAGCCATTCTTGCTTCCAAGGAGCACTCTGGTTGCACTTCTTCTAGGACAGATTTGTTGGTTCTTTTGGCAGTCCATGGTATATTCAATAGTCATCTCCTGTCCCATAATTTGAAAGCATCAATTCTTTTCCCATCTTGTTGTTCAATGTCCAGCTTTCACACCCATATTATGTCACTGAAAATACCATGGCATGAGTTAGACTCACCTTCATCTTCAATGTGACATCTTTGCTTTTTAATACTCTAAAAAGATCTTTTGTCACAGCTTTTCCTAGAGCAATGCATCTTTTGAATTCTTGACTACTGCTTCCATGGGTGTTGAGTATAGAGCCAAGCAAAGCAAAATCTTGGAAAACCTCAATCTTCTCTCCATTTATTGTGAAGGTGAATACTGGCCCAGTACTAAGGATTTTTGTTTTGTTGATGTTTAGTCACAACCCATATTGAAGACTGTAATTTTTAATCTTCATCAGTAAATGTTTTAAATCTTCTTCACTTTCAGCAAGCAGAATTGTATCATCTGCATAACAGAGGTTGTTAATGAGTCCTCCTCCAGTCTTGATGCTGTGTTCTTCCTCATAAAGTCAAGCTTCTTGGATTATTTGCTCAGCATATAAATTGAAGAGATATGGTGAAAGTGTACAGCCCTGACACATACCTTTCTCAAATTTAAGTTTTGTTTTTGTCTTCTTGAGTTGCCTTTTGAAATCTTCTGTTTAGAACCTTAACTTCATCTTGTCTTCTTTTTACTTTAGCTGCTCGATGTTCAAGGGCAACGTCCAGTGTCTCTTTTGACATGTAATTTGGTCTTCTCTTTTTTTCTTTTCTTTTTAAGAACTTGTTGCTTTCTTCTTGAATGATATCTTTTATGTCATGCCACAACTCATCTGGTCTCTTATCACTTGTGTTTAATGCATTAAAGTTATTCTCAAGGTGGTCTCTGAACTCAGGTGGGATATACTAAAGGTCATTCATTGGCTCTTGTATACCTGTTCTAATTTTCTTCAGATTCAGTTTGAACTTGCATATGTGAAGTTGATGGTCTGATCCAGAGTCAGCACCTGGTCTTGTTTTGACATTTGATATAGAGCTTTTCTGTTGTCTCTTTCTACATATGTAGTCAATTTGATTCCTGTGTGTTCCATCTGGTGAAATCCATATGTATAGTCTCTGTTTATGTTCTTGAAAAAATGTATTTGAAATGAAAAGGTCATTGTTCTGACAAAATTCTGTCATGTGATCTCCAGCTTCATTTCTGTCACCAAGACAATATTTTCCAACTACTGAGCCTTCTTCTTTGTTTCCAACCTTTGCATTCCAGTCACCAGTGATTATCAGTATGTCCTGATTGCAAGCTTGATCATTTCAGATTGTAGAAGCTGGTAGAAATCATCCCTTTCTTCATTTGTGGCCTTACTGGTAGGTGCATAAATTTGAATAATAATCATATTAACTGGCCATCCTTGTAGATGAGTGGATATTATTCTATCACTGACAACATTGTATTTCAGGACAGATCTTGAAATGTCTTTTTGATGATGAGTGTAACCCTATTTCTCTTTAATTTTTCATTCCCATCATAGTAGACCATATGACTGACTCAAAATGGCCCATGCCAGTCGATTTTAGCTCACTGATGCCTAGAATGTCAATGTTTATGCACTCCATTTCTCTTTTAAAGATTTCTAATTTTCCTAGATTCATACTACATACATTCTATGTTCCAATTATTAACAGATGTTTACAATGGTTTCTCCTCATTCTGAGTCATGCCACATCAGCTAATGGAGGTCCCTGGAACTTTACTCCATTTCCATCATCATGGTAGAGTCCACTTTGAGGAAGCAACTCTTCCTCAGAGGTCTTTTCAGTGCCTTGCATCCTGGGGGGCTCATTTTCTGGCACTACACCTGACAGTGTTTCCTTGCTATCCATAGGGTTTTCAATTGGTTGTTTTTCCGGGAGTGGTTCCCCAGTGCCTCCTCCCTAGTCTGTCTTAGTCTGGAAGCTCAGCTAAAACCTGTCCACTATGGGTAACCCTGCTGGAATCAGATACCAATGGCATAGCTTTAAGCCTCATCTCAACACCCAAGCACCCTCAGTGTGTCAAACTGACATATGTGTGGGGGACATGGGAATGTATTATTGGCATAGTTTAAATAAATTTATATTCATTAATTTAATAATAATAATTGTATTCCAGGTACTATTTCAGGAGATTGTTATATATCAGAAAATGTTGACACTAAGGGCATGAAAGGGCTGGGATTTAGCTCAGTTGGTAGAGCACTGCGCTGCAGTCTCTGAGGTCCTGAGTTCAATTCCCAGCACCACAAAAATGGGAGAAGGGCCTGGCAATCCACTCCCAAGGCAATCCCGAAACAGTCAGCCATTGAAAACCTTATGAGGGTCGCTAGGAGTCAGATACCGACTCGACGGCACCTAACAACAACAAGGGCATGAAAAAATATATATCCTTTCAGTTATAATTATACCTAAGAAAATTAAACAGAATAAGGAAGATAAAGAGTGATAAAGGGGAGGAGGTGTTGCTGTTTTATATAGCATGGCTAGAGATGGCCAGATCAAGAAAATAACATTTGAATGGAGATCTAAATTGAGGAGAATAGTGAACTAGGGAAACAGTTAAAGATTTTACCAGGAAAAAGAGAGCAGAGCAAACATTACAAGGTGAGGAAAGGAAATATAAATAATGTAGAAGAGAAGTGGGGTGAAAGACCATAGGACATGCAGAACATCAGGACACAGTTGTGTGTTTTATATTGAGTAATGTGTGGAAATTTATTGAGGAATGTGGGTCGAAGAAAATGAATGGCAGATATTTGTAAGTGGAATCATTTGTCTTTCTCTTGAGGAGTAGAGTACAAAAGAGTGAAGATAAAGGCAGGAAAAAAATACATTTTAAGACATTATAATGACATTATAAGATTTCAGATGAGGGATCAAGTTACATGAGAGCTGAGTGGCAGTGGACAGTTTTTGAGAACACAGGGGATTTGCAAATACTGGTATTTGAAAGGCAAATGAATGATTTTATGGAAGTAATTCAGGTAAAGCAATTTAAATATGTGTTTATCACAGAAGGAAAGGTGTTCAAATTATTCAACATCATTGGCTTTACCAGCAAATGAATGGAGTTTCCACTTATTCAGACAAGACAAAGAAGGTGTATGTTCAGAGAAAAGTTTCATTATGCCACATGAGAAGTGTCAATTTACTTAGGGACATCTAAGTAGGGATATTGCCGGTAGCTGTAGCACTGTGATGTCAGATCTCAGAAGCTAGGCATGGTCAGGTCTGGTTAGTAATTGGGTGAGAAATTGCCTGGGAACACCAGATGCTGTAGGCTTTGGAGAAGGACCTGACAACCTACTCCTAAAAATCAGTCTGCCATTGAAACCCTATGAAGAGCGGAAAAGCACTGGCAGTAGTGTTTTGCCAGTTGTACATAGGGCTGCTGTGAGTCAGATACTGACTTGATGGCACCTAACAACAACAACAAGTGGAGATATTAAGTAGGCTTTTAGAGACACAGTTCTGGAGTTCAGGGGAGAAAGTGTTCTAGAAATAAAAATATTTATATGCGATATCTAACACCATAGAGACTGATATGAACCAAGCAGTGGGTATAGATAGGGGAAGTTGTCAGGGGCAAAAACTTAAACCAGTGCAACATTTACATGAGAAAGAAACTGCAACAGCAAGAATAAGAAAGGGGATTGAGAAGATTAAGAACAAGATTTTGAAGATTAAAGTTCTTGAGTTATAATTAAGACACAGTCATTTCCTAAATATTAGCAAAATAATTAATTTTTAAAATTTTCTAGAGAATCCTTTAAAGCCCCAATTTCAGATGTGTCATGAGGTGTTGCTACTAAAACATATCAGTTCTTTTATATGAGGTACTCATAGCAAGGCACATGACTCTGAATCATTGCTAATTGGTTTCGCTTACTAGAAATCCTCACAGCTAAATATGGAACTGTAACTAAAATCTGGCCAAAGTTCTGTAAGACAAAGTGACTTTTGTTAAGTCCTGTAAGTGTTATTTTCCTTTCGTTTGTCTCAGCATTCTGCTACCTATAAATTGTCAGAATTGGTAAATTGGATCTTACAGAGTAGAACCATGTTTTAGTTTTGATAGAGTGGGGAACCTGGGACCTTGGGTAAGTCCTGGAGTGGAGTCCTGATTCTAACCTTGGATTTCATACCTATACATTAGTTGAAGTTGATATAAAAATAGAAATAAACTTCTCTTCTATTTGAGTAACTGGTATATTTGGCTTCCCTTTTACTCAGATCTAATCTTATTCTGAGGGGCTAGGGTTTCACTCAATTGGTAGAGTGTTTGCTCTGCATGCTCTGAGGCCCTGGGCCCAGCAAATGAGGAAAATGAATTCTCCTCTCAAAGTTTATATGCCAGAATTAAATAATGAATATTACTCCAAAGTAAAGGCTAATGGAAATAGCTTAATACAATAATAATAGGAAAAAAGAGTCATGGTGGCAACCATTTGCATCAACTAGGGAGCACCTGAGCAAATATGAAACAGGTTCACACAGTGATTTGAAACAAAGATTATATAGACAAAGAGATAAGATTGAGCTAAATTTTGTGTGCTTCGTGAATACTGAAGTAAGATGTTTAAAAATATTATGGCATTGTTATTGGTAGAACAGAATTTTATAACTATAATCATATTAAAATATTATCCATCTATGATAGTTAATCTTGACTGTCAACATTATTGAATTGAGAAATGCATAGGGCACTAATGAAGCACACTTCTGGGTATGTCTGGCAAAGCATTTGTAGAGACAACTAAATTGTAAGGGTTCCTGACCTAATTAGTGTTTTACTCAACTGATGAATTAAAAAACTGATGGCATTATGAGGTAATGAAACTTTCTGAGGTTCAGCCATGTTGAAGGAAGTAGATCAATTGGGTTATGTCCTTGGGAGCTGCATCTTGTTCCTTGTTCCTTCCTGTTTACCTCTCTTCTTCCTGGCCACCTTGAAGTGAGCAGCTCTGCTTCACTATGCCTACTTGGCCATGATGCTCTGCCTCACCACAAACCCACAGAGATAGGGCCAAGTGACCACAGACTGAAACCTCCAAAACGTGATCCCAAACAAATCTTTCCTCCTTTAAAATTTTTCCCCATGTATTTGTTAGAGTGATGAAAAGTATGACTATCTCCTGTCTACCTTTCTATCATCTATCATCTATCTATATGTCTTCCTACATATCTACCTATTTCCTTAACACAATGCCTGAAATGCAGTGAGCACATAATCAATGTGAGTTCCAATTATTTTTATTACTCTGTGTTATTTTGTGTTCATTCTTTAAAATAAAAAATGCAATATACACTGTTTTGTGTCTTAGGTTATTTCAAAATCTAAGTATATTGGCTTGTGTATTTCAATGAAGAAAATAACATAAAATGAAAAAAAATATTCTTTATAGTTTACCAAAGAATGCTTTCAACTTACTGGAATTCAAATGAACTGTTTGGTTTATGTGGTTTTTTTTTTTCAAAATTATGTGAAAATATTTTACACAACAGAGTTTGTGATGGCTAGTGGAGCTGTAGCACTGTGGCTTCCGATCCGAAGGGATCTTGTAAGCTAAGCAGTGTTGGGCCTGGCTAGTACCTGGATGGGAGACATCCTGGGAACACCAGATACTTTAGGCTTGGGAGAAGGATCTGGCAACCCCCTCCCAAAAATCAATCTGCCATTAACAAACCTATGAATAGCAGAGAAGCACTGACAATAGTGTTTCATCTGTTGTACACAGGGTCACTGTGAGTCAGACACCGACTCAGCAGCACCTAACAACAACAACAACAAGAAGTCTTTTTAGGCAACTTGATTAGACTGATGGATTACTGAGATTAATGTAGGATACCTCTGTACTTGTTTGTGAGGGTGTTTCCATAGAGTACTGAGAAGCCCAGAAGAAACTGAAGGGAAACGATCCACACTAAAGATGATCTGGTGTGATTCAGTGGGGGAAGGATCCCTGTAAAGAAGAAATGAGGAAGAGAAGAAAAGCCAATACATTTGTCATATAGGCTAAAAAAACTCTTCCAGAACAGCTCATGCATCTCTAATTGCCACTGCCTATGGAAATTAGGTTCCATAGCTTTCACATGGATTAAGCACCAGACTTTATAGGGTTCTTCCATGCCTTACACCAGATGGAAACTCTTCAGGTTTTCAGCTCTTAGATTGAATGGCTAACAGTTTTTCTGCAGATGTGACTGTGAAACTACCCTTCTCCCATTGTGTAATCTAATCCAATAAATCCACTTTTATTCTCTCTCTCTGTTGTTATTACGTGTCTCTCTCTCTCTCTTTCTCCCTCTCTCTCTCTCTCTCTCTATATATATATATACATATACATATATATGTGTGTATATACACACATATATATGTATATGTATATATACATACACACATATATATAAAATACACACACACACACACACACACACACACACACACCTTCTGTTTCTGTTGAGAATCCTGACAGACAGTGGTTTTGGTATTGAGAGTGGAATTATTGCTGTGCAGAAACCTGACCTCATGATTCTTAAGCTGTTGGAACTTATTTGAAGGAAGAATTTGGAAAAGTTTGGAGATGTGGGTAAAAGAAACACTGGAATGCTATAAGCTGAGTTTGAGGAGTGGTTCTGATTAGAGTTCTGGCAACCAATTGACCATCACTAACAGAATATATAGACAGGGTTGACAAGGTTTCAAAAGAATATGTGGACTTTATTGGAAACTTGAGTGGAGAAAATTCCTGTTACATTCTAGCAAAAAGCTTGCCTGCACTTTGTCCATGTCCTAAATATTTGGGTGAGACTGAATTCAAAATTAATGAACTAATTATCCTGCAGAGGAAATCATGAGGGAGGCAAGATATAGAAGGCATGGCATGGTTGTGTCTTGCTACTTTCTGCCAGATTTATGATGAAAATTTGAGAAAAAAGGCACTGCCAGGAGATTTGGAAAGTGTGCATTTCAAAAAAAAAAATCCACAGCTTGTGTAGTGTTACTGTGGACACGGCTGGTTTAGGTAAGGAGGCCATAATTTTTAAAGAGATAAGTCACAGTAGAGGGAATCCTTGATCTTTTCTCTGAGACAATAAAAATCTCCTGGAGGCAAAACAGGAGTCAGCCAGGACCTTCACATTGAAGGCCCAAGGGTATGAAACAGCAAACTCATTTAAGACATTTTCATTTGAAGAGAAAATGACTGAAAAGCAAATGCTCCCAGGATTTCCTGCTGTAAAGGAGCTGCCCAGGGAAGTGGTTTCTCAGCCTGGACACATAGAGGCTGCTGCTATAGCTGTGGCTCAGCAGGATGAAGCTATCCCTCAAGCAGGCAGCTAATCTTGATGTCATCTTTGTGGTGCTGGTATTATAGACATGCAGAATGCAATGGTTATGGAGGCTACCAGAAAATATCCTATGAGGTCAGACAGTATGTACCAGGGTCAGTTTCTCTGCAGGGAGCCCCTGAAGGGCTACCATGTGACACTTTGAAGGTGGAGCCTAAGCAGCAGTAGAGACTCCTGGATGTTGCAGATATCAGTATCAGGACTCATCAGCCCAGAGAAACTGCTGGCTACAAGTAGAACAGCCTATGAAGGCCATGTGTACTGCAAATGGCAAGGATTTAATAGTGTAGTTTCCCAAGCCTGCTTGAGCCCAGATGATGTTACATGCCACATGGCAGGTGATGTTTCATAAGTCAGATGCCTGACAGGGATTAACAGGGTTTGTTTGTGTAGTGGAATATCAGTTTTGCTTTGGACTGAATTTTCTTTTTGTGCCCACTCTTCTGGAGTTCAACTCTTCTGGAATGGGAATGCTTACTCTATGCTATTGCATATTGGAATTATGCAAAATGTTTTTTGTTTGGTTTTGTCTTGCAGTTTCTTACAGCTAAGTTTGCCTTGAATCTCAGTGGGGACTTTGGGTGTCCAATTTTAAACATGATTTAGGCTGTTAAGACTTTTGAAACTGTTGAAGCTAGACTGAATGTATTTTGCATTATGAGATGGCCATTGACCTTTAGGTGCTAAGGGCAGAGTATTACAGTTTGGACATAAAATGTCCCCCAAGATCTTGTGCATGAATGTTTGATCTTCAGGTTGTGGCACTGTTTTTGGAGGCTATGGAAATCTGGGAAGCAGATGGT
The DNA here is from genome assembly GCA_007922755.1 of Pedetes capensis. Lineage (NCBI taxonomy): Eukaryota > Metazoa > Chordata > Mammalia > Rodentia > Pedetidae > Pedetes > Pedetes capensis. Next base: position 41,721 of record VMDO01018105.1, read on the forward strand.
AAGCTTTATGTAAGTAGATTATTGGGGGTAGGCCTTTAGAGGTTCTTACCCATATTCCATTTTCTGTTCATTCCTTCCTGATAGCCAAAGAAAGGAAGCTCTCTTCCATAGGTCCTGCTACCTGCCACATCCACACTTGCCCTGCTGCCATTGATCATCTGACTATGAGCCCCAAATAAGTCTTTTCTCCTGTAAGTTTGTTTCGGTCAGTTCCTCTGCCACAGCTACACACCAGGTGACTAATAGTCTTATTTATAAAAATAACTGAAGCCTGAAAGACTAAGTTTCTAGCCTAGGGTCACACAGTAATTTGGTTCATAAATATAACCACAGAATCCAAGCATTTTAACTTTAGTGAGATCTACTTATGTCATGGCACACACTGTTACAATATTTTTAATATTTTGTAGAATGCTATTTTAGTAAATATTTTTGTCATAAAGAAATTCTGAATGATCAGTTGTCATGTTAATAACATATCATACACTGTTGCATTATTTTTTCAGATTTTGTGGAATAGTTTTAGTAATTCTTTTGACATAAGGAAATTCAAAATGATCAGTTGTCATGTCAGTGAGTTGTTTTTTTGTTGTTTTTTTTTTTTTTTTTTTTTTTTTTTTTTTTTTTTTTTTTTTTTTTTTTTTTTTTTTTTTTTTTTGGTACTGAGAGTTGAACCCAGGGCCTGGTGCTTGCATGCTCTGCAAGTTCTGTACCAGTGAGCTGCACTCCCAGACACCCCCCCTCCTATTTTTTTTTTTAACTTTTTGAGACAAGGTCTCACTAAATTATGCAGACTGCCTCTGGTCTTGAACTTCTGGTTTAGTAAGCGAGTTTTTAAAATAGCTTTTACTTCAAATTTTCTTTTCTCTTAAATCTCAAAGTCACTGTGTATAACAGAGCAAAGAAGGACATAAACATACAAGGACTCTTAAATAAGTGTCCTCACCGTCCATTGCATATTGTTTGCCAGATGAGATTATTTTTAGGATAAAGAGAAGTAGTAAATAATAGTGACACTTCAAATTTTGTACCAATTTCACCTTCCATTAAAATAGTATGATTATATTTATATGATTTAGTGGAACTGCCTTGCAGTAAAGAGGCAAACGCTTTGACAGTTAGGCTCTAGCTATAGTTGTCAGCTTTAACAACCATTCAGATGAATACAGGTTGTACAGAAGCCAATATATCATGATCTCTTTAAATCACTATTTTTCCACTGTATTTCTGCTTCAGAAGACTGCTGAAGCTTGGGAAACAGGGACTTATATAAGTTCCTGAACTTGTTTAAAATAGTTCAATGAGTTTTGAAGTCTTCCTTCATCTCATGATCCAACCAAGTGATATAGATACCTTGAATCTA
>VMDO01018106.1:0-43077 GCA_007922755.1 Pedetes capensis
ACAGGAAAATATACAAAAGCTAAGAATCATGCATGAGCCTAATTGTTGAAATAATCAAAATAAATATATAAGAGGCATTAAGGATAACTAAAGGTATTAACAAATAAATAATTAATGTGAATGATTACCTGTGAAGTTCCTATATTTCCTCATTATGTATGACTATGCATATATAAAACAATGACAGTTATACAAACTTGTAATAGCCTCATCAGAATTAAAAATTACTGCAACATTAGTAAATCCTTATGATGTTCATATTATACAAAACTGATATTTCTTAATTATAGACACAGAAATCAAAAAGAATCTAGAAGAAAAGTTTAATTCTGTTAAAATATTTGATGGAGTCAATTAAAACACTATGTCGTTGTTAGGTGCCGTCGAGTCGGTATCCGACTCATAGAAACCTTTATATGGTTTTCAATGGCTGAGTGCTTCAGGATTGCATTGGGAGTGGATTGCCAGGCCCTTCTCCCATTTTTGCAGTGCTGGGAATTGAACTCCAGACCTCAGAGACCCCAGCACAGTACTCTACCAACTGAGTTAAATCCCAGCCCCAAAACACTATACATATAACATATTATTCTAAGTTAAGAAAGTCATTCATTTCTGGTCATGAACTTAATCATTGAATGAAAAGATGTATTAAGGACTTTGAAGGTTATATTGAACATTGTGGTTACTCAATTAAAGGTACTGCTTTTCATCATCATCATTACTATTAATACTCCTTTGTGATAACTGTTAGATAATCACAAACAAGAACAAAATGTAAATCCATTCAGCAGATATGGCAAAAATGCCATAAACTGGGTGGATAACAAACAACATAAATTTATTTCTTACACTTCCCAAGGGTAGGAAGTCCAACATCAAGGTGATAGAAAATTTCGTGCTTAGAGGGCTTGCCCTGTGTGCCATAAAAGAAGACTTCTTGATGCTGCATTTGCACAACATGATAAAGAAAAAGAAATTCCCTGAGGCCTCTTTCATAAACGCACTAATCCCATTTTTACCTTCCAAAGTTCCTACTGCTTAATACTACCACATTGGGTATCAGGTTTCAATATATGAATTTTAGGGGAATACAAACATTCAGACTATAATACAAAGTAATAAATTTTATAGAATCATAGACTTTTTAAGATGGGCCCACTTTGATCCTGGGCAGTATATTGTGTGTCTTGATCTTTACTTATTGGTTTTCTGGGCATACTGATGCTACTGGTTACACTACTAATGAACCTTACCACTTAATTGCAAGAGTGTTTGCTTAACTGCAAGAGCAGTTGTCAAAAGCAAAGCATTCCAAGAAGGGATATAAAATGGTTTGCTTTTCTCTCTGCCTGCAGCCATACTAGTATGGCATCCAATCCCATCAGATCTCAGAAGTCAAGCAGGGTCAGGCCTGGTCAGTACTTGGATGGGAGACCACCTGGGAATACAAGGTACTGTAGGCTTTGAGAAGGACCCAGTAACCCACTGCCAAAAATAATCTGCCATTGAAAACCCTATGAATAGCAGAGAAGCACTGACAATAGTGTTTCATCTGTTGTACATAGGGTCGCTATCAATAGGATGCAAACTTGAGGGCACCTAACAACAACAACTTTTCTCTCTAATGTGCACCAGCAAAAAAGATTTAGGGAAGAAAAGAAGCAGGGGAGTCTCCCTTTGAGGTTGAGGCCTGAAGAAGGTGGTCAATTGATAATGTAAGAGAGGCACAAAATTCCTCCTCAACATTTCTGTTTTGAAAAAAAAAAAAGAACAAGACTCAAGGGGAAGAGTCAGCAGAATTGTTCAGCCTCAGGACAAATTTGAAAAACTTCTCCTGCTGGAGGAAGAAGAAAATGAGTACAAAACTAACAAAAACACCACATCTGTGGGAGGGTCAAGCATCCAGGATTCTATGTAGTATTAGTCTCTTACTGCTGCTGTAAAAATTACCACAAATTTTGAATCTTAGTTCTGAAGATCAGAAGTCCTGTAGTGGTCTCGTTGACTGAAAATCAAACTGTCAGCAGGGTTGCTTTCTCTCTGGATGTCCTAGAGGATAATCCATTTCCTTATCTTTTCCAGCATCTAAAAACCTTCTTCTTTCCTTGGTTCTTAGCTCTTTGCACAATCTTTAGAGGCAACAAGTCAATTCTCTATTTGATTCTTCTTCCATTGACATGCATGTAACCACAGCTCAAAAATATCCTCTACTTTAAGGGCCCGCACGATTGGAAGAGGTCACTTTGATAAACCAGTATAATCTCCCCATGATATCTGCAAATTCTCTTTTGACATTGAAGATAAAATTTATTCACAGTTCCAAGGATTAAAGCCTGCAGCTGTAGCCCTGCGGCATCTGATCCCGTCAGATCTCAGAAGCTAAGCAGGGTCAGGCCCAGTTAGTACCTGGATGGGAGACCACCTGGGAACACCGGAAGTCGTAGGCTTGTGAGAAGGACCTGGCAACCCCCTCCCAAAAATCAATCTGCCATTGAAAACCCTATGAACAGCAGAGAAGCACTGACAATAGTGTTTCCCCTGTTGTACAGAGGGTTGCTATGAGTCAGATACCGACTCGACGGCACCTAACAACAACAACAAGGATTAAGGCATGGATATTGTTTTAGCTCTGGCTGCTATAAAAAAAAAAGTAACAGATTCAGTGGCTTAAAGAACAGAAACATTTCTGGAAGCTGGATGTCGGACATCAATATTCTTTCATGGTCAATTCTGATGAGGCTCTCTCCTGGGTATTAGAGGGCATAATCTTACTGTGTCCCATGATGGGGGACAGGAAGGAGATAGATCTTCTTCCCCTTAGAATGCCACAGTACAGTGAAGTAGAGCTCTGCCTTTCTGACCTCATTTGACTTTTATTATTCCTGAAAGCCCCATATTTAGATATAGTCACATTGGGGTTTAAGGCTTCAGCATATGGATTTTAAGGAGATAAAATTCAGTTCTTAGCAAAAATCTACCTCGGTGCATACAAATACCATTGGAAATTTCTCATGTTAGGAAAAGGAAAAGAAACTCTCCTGAACAAGTTCCACAAGTGTACAAGGTGTATTTTGACTGACACGAAGATAGAACGGGATCACTAGGGAAACTTTGCTGGAAATGTGGACAAATAGATTTTTCCTAATATTGGGGTAGAAGCATATCAGACAGCTATCCTGGCAAGCACCAATCTAGTAAACACAGAGAAAGCAGCAACAAAAGCCCACAACTGGGAGAGGCATAGTATAAGGAGAAAAGACCGCTTAGTGGCACAGGGGCATATGAAAGGCTGAAAAGTCAAGAGTGAAGCAGGAATAATGATTACAACTCTTAGGCAAACTAGCAATCATTCTAAATCATACAAAACTAAAAGAAGATGAAGCTGGTGATGCAACAAAAATAGACATAGCAACACAAAAACAGAAACCCAGCTGAACTTCTGACTACATTGTTTCTATCTCCAATGATAATAATTTAGCAGAAAAAGACTTCTGGGCCCAAACACTCTATCTCATTCTCTACTATTTGAAATACAATGTCAGATAATCAATTTAAAAAGAGTGCAAGAAATCCACAAAAAGTAATAAAGTAGAACTCATTGCCAAACAACAAACTGAACAGAGTTGCAAATTATCCTGATATTGGAATAAGAGGGAATTTTATCATTATTATCATAACTGTGATAAATAGGCTGGAAATTTTAATAGAAAGGGTCAACTGAGTAATTTCAGCAAAAGAATGGTGGGAAAGATTCAATGGTATTCTAGAAACAAAACATAGAAATTTTAAAAAATATTTTATGGTACTCATCAGTAGTATCAATACAACTGAGGGAAGAATCAGTGAACTTAAGGTTAGCAGAGCACATATTAACAACCTGAAAAAAACAAAAGAGCAGTAGGAAGACATCAAATGGTTAGCATAATATACATGTAAATGAATATCCAAAACATAGAGAGAGCTCAGTAAAGAAGAAACACTTAATTAGATAGTATCAGAGAATTGTTCAATATTAAACAAAGACGTAGAATCACAAACCCAAGTTTATCAGAAAACTATAAATAATAAAAGTGCTAAAGAAATAGCACACAGGCACATCATATTCGAAATGAAAATAGAAAACATTAGGAGGATACCTGGAGAAAAAGTTATTCCTTACAAAAGAACTGGGATAAGAATGCTGGCAAATAGCTTGTGGTTTTCCAGATATAATTCTATTATGGATTTCTAATTTGATTTTATTGTGATCAGTGCTCACTCTGCATCAGGTTATTAAAGTTATTTATATTTGTTTTATGCCCACGAATACAGTCTTTCTTTGTAAATCTTTAACATGTAATAGAAAACAATAAATTATCTACTATTGCTAAATGGAATGTTTTATTAATTTCAATTATGCTAACTGAACCTAATTAGGTGAGAGGAGAAGAACATGGAAGAAAATGAGATCTCTTGCTTTGCAACTCTTTGGAAACTCTTGTGAAACTCATTGGAATAAAAGACTATATTGATTTTATTAAGAGAGATCGATATGAAAAAATCATATGAGCAAAGGGCCTAGATGGTTTGAGTCACTGTTTTTCATTTCTAGAAATGAATTTTAATAGCAGAAAGGATGTTAGGTTAGGTGTAACCTCAGGGACAAAAGGAAATTAGCCAGATCAATAAAAGATTATTTGTGCTAGATGGTTCTCTGTCAATAAGTGAATGCATACTAGATTTTTGAGCCAAGTATTCATTGCCATTCAGTGGGAGTAATTTACTTATAAAAATGTTAACTTTCGTCCAAATCAAATTTGCCTGCAGCGGTAGCCCTGTGGCATCCGATCCTGTCAGATCTCGGAAGCTAAGCAGGGTCCGGCCTGGTTAGTACCTGGATGGGAGACCGCCTTGGAACACCAGAAGCTGTAGGCTTGGGAGAAGGACCTGGCAACCCCCTCCCAAAAATTAATCTGCCATTGAAAACCCTATGAACAGCAGAGAAACACTGACAATCGTGTTTCCCCTGTTGTACAGAGGGTCGCTATGAGTCGGATACCCACTCGACGGCACCTAACAACAACAACAACAAATCAAATTTAATGTAGTACTAAAAGAGCAAGTTTTGTCGGGAAGAGAGGCATGTAAGCCTGAACCATCTTTGTGAGCACCATAAGTGTTGAACTTGGGCAGGAAAAGGAAAAAAAAACATTAGAGAAGTTGAATACAGTTGTACTAAAAAGTTACATTTTGAAGCTTTGCAAGTTTTCTTGGTCTTTATAGTAAGAATTCATCTACACAGTGACATTTCTCAAAAACTCTTGAACATCATACAAGCTGTTTGGCAGAGTAGAGTTTTGAACTCATGCAGTCAATAATTTTGCCTTTCTTGTTTATATTTTTTTCAAAGTTTCATTTAATCATAACTGTAATTATGTTTTCCCTGGCTATAAAAGAAACGTGCTCATTGTTAAGAACAAATCATAGTGAATGCATGTTGTTGTTGCTGCTGTTGTTGTTAGGTGCTGTTGAATTATATTTAACTCATAATGACCCTCTTAGGGTTTTCAATGGGTGATTGTTTTGGGATTGCTCCTGGAGTGGCAATGTCCTTCCCTATTTTTGCAGCCCTGGGGATGGAACTGAGACTCTTAGAGAGTGCAGAGCTGTGCTCTACCAACTGAGATAAACCCATACTTCAATAAATCCATAAGTTTAAAAAGTTAATATCACTCACAATTTTCCTCCTTTGCCAAGACAGAAATAGATATTACAGTATTAATATCATGTCTCTTCATACTTGCATAAATATATAGGTGCACTTATGTTGTACATTCAATTTATTTCCCTATTTTTGCAATTACTGTAATAACTTTTAATGGTATGTATATGTTTCATAAGCATTTTAATGACCACATAATTTTCCACTTTCTATTTATGGACATTTAGATAGTTTTCATTATTCAAAATTATTATGAAATCTGTGATAACCAATAAATCTTTATTTATTTCTCCCTTTCTTAATATAAAAATTTGCACATCTTGCTTTAGCTATATAATAATAAAATTTCTGAGGTAACTCCCAAGATTATCATTTAATAATTCTCAAATATTTTTATCATTTGTAATTGGATAAAAATTTCCTATATGAGAATGCATATACTAATGAAAGTGTTTAAAATAATTTTACTAGGCTTTTACACAAACAAAAATCTGTACCACTAAATGATAATTTATCTTTTGTATATTAGGTAACTTTTATAACCATGATAATGTCATAAGTAAGGTTTTATTTAGGATTATTGACAATTATTGGTAGAGAAAACTTCAGACTCACACAAATCAGTCTCGTAACTTGAGAAATATTGTTTTTAGTTCAGGATAGGGTTGTAGATTTAGGTAAGGATTTTAATCTTTTTCAGATAGGATAAGTTCTTTTAAATATATAAAGAAAAAGCACATTCTGATTGGCTCTGGTAAAAATTCCAAAGCAAGTCTCAAAGATAGCTTGAACAAAGTCAGCATCATGGAAATACTTACAGTTGCCAAAGCAATTAGTGTAAAGTAAAAAAGGCTCACGTGAATGTATAAATTTTCATATGTATATCACTTTTGTTCATAATATTATAGTGTTTGGCAATGTTACCTACTAAAACAATTAACATATCTTGGATTAAGCACATTTGATTCAATTTCTTGAAAACTATATTTGTCTAATTAACTAGAGAAGGTAGACAGTTGCAATATTCTAAATTGCTTGAGTGCCTATTTGCAGAGATTTTTTTCCACTGGACCTCATTAAATAAATTACTCTGTTTTAGCCTACACATTGTTTCTTTGTGCTTACCTTGCTACCTTTTGAGAGACAATTCCCAAAGAAAGGAGGACCATTGTGTAGTCAATGAGTGGTGAGAATAAGTAACTCCTAGTGAATCGTTTTACTAAGCATCATTACAGATCTCTAATTTGGCTGTGGATAAAGAGAAAACAAAGCCCACATTGAAAGTTTAATTTTATTTACTCTTACTTTTTTCATAACTTGTTTTTTTTCCCTTAAAACATAAACATCAATATATTTGTAAACTCTTAATAAAATAACTTAATATACATTATATAATTTAATATACTGTTACTTTTTTAAAGTTGCCATATGCTCAGGGAAAACTTTACAAAGTAATTAGCATCAGAGAATGAGGGAGTAAAAGTACACTGTGGCCCTTTAAAGCATATGAAATGGTTCCTTCTCTATTGTTTTCAAAAATGATGTATTTTTGTAAAGATTTTAGAGATATAATAACAGGAAGTATGCATATTTTAACAAGAAAAAGAGAACAATAGACTTGCTTCTGCAGGTTTGTCTGTAGGTAATTCATTTATTATTATATATACTTAGTTGCATACAATATTCTTTCCAATTTTATCTAAATTGTTAAGTCTTGTGGGTGGAACATATATGGTTTTTGTTACACAGCTATTAACAGAAAATCCAGGATGAAATTTTGTTTCAAACTGTGTTGGAATAGGAGGTATCTGTTATGCATATACAATGAAGAATGTTCATATGTTCTACTTAACATACAGTACTACTACTATTACCTTCCCAAATTTGAGGAGCTAGATCAAGACTAATTTAGAAGACTTCAGAGGAATTTTAAATGGTCTTAAATTGTACAAGGTAAACGTATTTCATCTTGGTAATTTCCTTCATATCTTTTAATAAACCAAAATTGAATCAGATGTCTAAAACATAAATGGCCATATTTGTATACATATCTATTATATAAATATAACATAGAAATAACATATAACAATTAACATAAACACATAGATAATTGTTTTTCTATACATTAAGCACTCTTACAAACTGCTTGCAATCCATCTTACTTTTTATGCATCCTGTTCAGGCTGGAATTATCTATTAATTTATTTGATTATCTATTTTTAACCTACTCTATGACTTGCTGGGCTGGGATTTAGCTCAGTTGGTAGAGCACTGCACTGCAATCTCTGAGGACCCGAGTTCAATTCCCAGCACCGCAAAAATGGGAGAAGGGCCTGGCAATCCACTCCCAAGGCAATCCCGAAACAGTCAGCCATTGAAAACCCTATGAGGGTCGCTATGAGCCGGATACCGGCTCAACGGCACCTAACAACAACAATGACTTGCTGGAAAACAGGGGCATAATTTGGTTTAATCCCCACTTTTTGTAACTTTGCTTTCTCTATCCTCAATAACAAATGATTCACTCTTCTGAAGTCCCCCTCAATTATTTGGTCTACATTTCTGCTCCTGTCAAACTTTGTGACCAGAGTATGATGCATTTGAAAAAGATTTATAATCGGAATGTTAGCTCCAACATTAATGGGATTTTAGTGTGCTAGTTTACATTTCACTCACATTTTTTATGTATAAAATAGGATAATGCATTAAATTTTCCTTAAGATTATTTCTAGTTCTAATATAAGATAGGTTCTTATCTCCAATAACAAGTGGAAGTTTCTATGACATTTCAGGTGATGCAGTTAAAATAATTTCCCAAATCACATACTCTTTGTAATGGGACATATTTAAATACAAAGGCAAATGCTTGCTTTATTTTCTAGTTTTTTCCAGGAAACATTTGCTACCAAACACTCAGCCATGCCCAGCACTCTGCCAGTGCTTCTCTGCTATACATAGGAGTTTCAATGGCTGATTGTTTTGGGATTGTTTCAGGAGTGGGCTGCCAGGTGCTTCTCCCATTTCTTTAATACTGGGGATCAAACCCAGGGCTCAGAGAGTACAGAGCAAGCACTCTACCAACTGAGCTAAACTTCAGCACAGGAAGCAAATTGTTGTTGTTGTTGTTGCTGTTGTTAGCAAATTTGTTGTTAGATGCCCTCAAGTCTGCATCCTACTGATAGCAACCCTATGTACAAGAGTGGAAACACTATTGTTCGTCCTTCTCTGCTATTTCATAGGGTTTTCAGTGGTTGATTGTTTTAGGGGGCTTGGTTTGAGAGGTCCTTCTCCCAAGCCTACAGCACCTAGTGTTCCAAGGTGGTCTCCCATTCAAGTACTAACCAATTCTGTCCCTGCTTAGCTTCTGAGATCTGACAGGATTGAAAACCATGAATAGATAAATTTTATTCTCTATTTTCCCATATCTTCAGCCATAGCACCCTAGTATCTGATGCCGCCTGATCTCAGAAGGTAAGCAGGGTAGGCCTTGGATCGGAGACCTCCTGGGAATACCAGGTGCTGCAGGCTAGGGAGAAGGACCTTCCAGCCCACTCCTGAAATGATCTGCCCTTGAAAACCCTACAAATAGCAGAGAAGCACTGATGTTAGTGGGCTGGGATTTAGCTCAGTGGATAGAACGCTGCGCTGCAGTCTCTGAGGCCCCGAGTTCAATTCCCAGCACCACAAAAATGGGAGAAGGGCCTGGCAATCCACTCCCAAGGCAATCCCGAAGCACTCAGCCATTGAAAACCATATAAGGGTCACTATGAGTTGGATACTGACTCAATGGCACCTAACAACAGCAACAACTGATGTTAGTGTCAGGCATAGCATACTGTCAGGGAGTGTTTCTTTCTGTTTTACATAGGGTCCCTATGAGACAGACCCAACTCAATGGCATCTAACATCAACAAAAATTTCCCATACCATTAACTAGAATTTTAAGACTTTTTAATATGAAAATGTATTTTATAGAATTTATAAACAATCAAGTGGCAATAATAAAATATCTTGGAATGACATGTATCACCTAAATCTGATTGACAAGAAGAAAATAAGATATTATTTGAGACCATATTAAGGGAACAATATTTGTCACAAAGGATGTTGAATAACTCTCCAATTAGTCCCTAGTACTCCTCTAAGAACAAGTTTTTATGACCCAGCAGAATCATGGAAACTAATCAGTGTGTCCAACATCTAGAATGAAAGATAAAAAGACCTAATGTTCTCATACTAAGGACAGTACATGTGGTCAAAGCCTTTTGATTATTCATGGTAGTACTCTAACAGGAATCATTAGGATAGAAGAATTTAAGAGACATAGCATATATACTATGACATCTATTCTCTGTGAAGATTAAGCTATGTATTAGATATACACATGTGTGATCACACACATGATATTATCTGTGAAAATTAACTTTGCATATCCATTAATAGGTTTACTGTTAAGGGTATTTAATTTGGTTGAGCTCAGGAACATGAATGAAGAAATCTGGAATCAGAGTTCATGTTATAATTTGTTCTTTTATAATCATGAAATACAGAAAGATTTGTATATATCAGAAAGAAACATTTTTATGGCTTTCACTAAGAGCTGTGCTCCTTTCCTTATTTCAAAACACATGACTTTATTCTGATGCAAACCTACTTCTCTTAGTTTTTATTGTCTGTAGTTTTGTTATTATATTCATAAAATCATTGCTAGGGCAAATGTTATGAAAATTTTCTCTATTATGTACTCTTGTCACCCTTGATCATGATAGCTGACCATGTATGTATGCATTTTTCTTCTGGCTTCTCCATTAGGTTCATTGGTCTATATGTTTGATTTTTTGCCTGTAGTATACATCACCTAAAAAGCTGCAAAGCAGAACAGTCAGCAGAGTGAAAAGACAACCCATGGTATGGAAACACATATTGGAAAAACCACATATTTGACTACAGATTAATAGTAAAAGTACTGATAACTTGACTAAAATGTGGGCAAAAGATTTGGAGAGACATCTTGCCAAAGCAGACTTGCATATGGTAAAAATATATATTAAAATGATGTATATTAAAAATTCTTTTATCTATGAAACAATCTGAAGAAACTACTCCAAGAAAGGAAGATTTTAAATCCAAATGCTTCTAGATAAATGCACAATTTTTAATCCCAAAGCATGTTTATAATTGAAGTACACCTTTAACCTTGGTCATTAGAAATTGTTGATAGGTAATTTCTGATAATAACATATATGAAAATATTTTGGTGTATTTTTCCTAATATATGTATTTTATAATCCCTGAAGAGTGAGTATACAGGGATGATGCTAATAAAGAGAAAAAAATGGACAAGTAATAGTAAAATTTTAATGGTCAATATGGCACTGGATTTCCCACCAGAAACATGAGAAACAAGAAGGCAAGGTGAGATGACCTCAAGATTCTCAGGGAAAAAAAAATGTTCAGCTGGGTTCTTTATTTGTTTTAAATGTCAAATTTTTAAAAAAAGGGAAAATAAGAGGATTTTAAGTCTATAATGTCTCAAGTATGTGCCATCAATGTAAATCATTATCAATATATTTTCTGGAAGCCACATTCTACCAAAATTAAGAATAAAACTGATCCAAAGAATGTGAGAAAGAGTAAAAGCCAGCTGTGTTTCTGACCTAGGGAACCGGAGTACAAACTGAGGCAAAAAAAAAAAAAAAAAACTGAATCCAGTAAAGAAAATAATTACAAATGGCTAAACCACGCAATGTGCTTAACCATGTAGGCAATTGCATTCTGATGGAAAATTTTGATGAATTGTAAGTAGTAATATAAAACATAAGAGAATCAAAACTTTCTTTTTCTTTCCTTCCCCCTCCCCAGTATTGGAGGTGTGAATCCAGGGCCTGTGCTTGCTTTGTATGCTTTATACTATTGAGCTGCAACTCAGTGCCCCCCTTTTAATATTTTATCTTGAGATAGGATCTTACTAAGTTAGGTGATCCTCCTGTCTCCTTCTTCCAAGTTGCTGGGACTACAGATATGAGTCACCGTCCCCAACTAAATCAAAACCTTGAAGTAAATAACTCTAGGAAAAAAATGTACAGAAAGAAAATGTTGCTGTAGTATGCTACTTGGCACAATGCTGAAAACTATTTATATAGCTAAAACTATGTAAAAACAGAATATTCACATAACTGAATATTATGACACACATGTACATTTGTAAGACGATATGAGAAAATATTGAAACATATTACTTGTAAGGAACCACAATAAGCAAGAAAAACTGTTTTAAGTTTTTCTTTGAGGAGTGGAAATGAAGAATAAGGATGTATGAGACAGAAGAGTAAGGATGAATTTCATCTAAAGACCTCAATCATCACATATTTTCTTTGGTAAACAAATAATACAATTGTTAGGATATACTAAAGGGGTAAATAGTGTGCCTTAAAACTACAAGAATATAGTAAATTGCAGGATTTGTTGTAGTCCACATTTAACAATATTTGTTCTGTTTTATCCTTTGAATGATACATTCTGTTTTACAAAAGGTTAACAGCAGATATGTGAATGCATGCCGGCATTTGTTCAATTGCGATTCCGCCACTCATAACATTGAACAATTCTATTAAACTCCTAAGTGTAAATTTTCTAATATTAAAATGAGGAAAACAACAAAACTTAAAGTCAATATTATGATGATTAAATGATATAATGAATACCAAATGAATCAGAGTATTATAATTATTCAATAAATTGTAATAAATATAACAGAAGTTATAACAGTAGTAGTAAGTAATTTTAAACTTAAACTAAGATGCTTTCCTTTTTTCTTCAAAAATGAGGGCTAACACATGCAATTCACTCCAATGACATCTAATCAATTTAACATGCTTTGGTAGAATTATATTACCATTTCTTTATTTCTTTGGATGACTGCAAGTATGGTTTCTATGACTTTTGTTGGTGGTAAATAAAGTTTATTTATCAATTAAATTAAGTTTTTTATCAATTTATTTATTTATCAATTAAATAAAGTTTATAGATCAATGTTTCCATGGGTTTGTTTAAAATCTTTCATGAAAATGTAGAAATTATTGGCATTGTTATAATTATTCTCTCATTTTAGTCAGCCATGCCATGAATTTTTTTAGTGTAATTATCAGTGGTGCCACAGCATAATGTACAAAAGTGAAACTCTTTTTAAAGCCTCTGGTAGATAGAGATTTCTATTCAAAGTGCTGGAGAATTTAATTTTCGAGAGATTTGCAACTATTATGTTTTTAAATTTGTATATTTTCCTTGATATTACTCAATGCCCCTACCCCTCATACTTTTATTTTTTATTTTGAGGAAGTCTCACTGGGTTGTACAGGCTGCCTCTGTCCTCCAACTCAGAACCTCCTGCCTAAATTTCCCAATTTGCTAGGATTATATCAGTGTGTCACAGCACCCAGTTGTATTAGTATTTTTGTTAGCACTTATGAAATGGTATTGCATAGCTTATTCTTGACTTTTCAAGTTCTTCATTTTCTTACTTAAGACTAAGAAAAATACCTTAGATTTTTTATCAATAAAATATCAGTGATTGTATGGATTGGATGCTAAATAAATGCTTATTAAAAGACCAATGTATAAATAGGGAAGAAAATTTTTAACACTACAGAGAAGAGAATTCCAGTGTGAGATGGCAGATTAGAAGCAGTCTTCATATGATGCTGAAAAAGGACTCAGAACAGGAAAGAGGAGACTTTATTCCAAAGAGAGAAAGACTGAAAAACCACAGGAATTCACAGGAGGTGATAGGATTCTCTCAGAGTGCATATAACAGAGACAGTACACCTGGAACCAGCAGTAGGTCCCTGGCTGGGAGGAGAAACAGAAGGCTTACCCAAAAAGTAAACTTGTTAGCCCTGGTAAACAGGCTGACAGTCCCACAGGACAAGATCACAGCCCTTGGATCTATCCTACTGATCTGGTGAAACATGGCTCTACATGACTAGGGTGTCAGCATTTGAGAAGAGATCCATTTTGCCACATTCCATATCTTGGAGGATTGATAGTAGGTACCATCATGAGGAGACTATTGTGTGAGCCTGAGCTACCCTGGGGACCTGAAAACAAGGAACAATAATGGGTCAAGGAGCCTGGGAACAATGTACCATAATCCCCCAAGGGGGTACACAACTGTGGCAGGCAGTTATAAAGCAGGGGAAGGCAGAATGCTTATGTGCTGAGAAGTTCAGGCAGCAGGGGCCTTGGGTACGTGGACAGTAGCCACACCCTAGGGAGAGAGGAGTTGAACTAATTTTCTGAGGGGAATTGTATGGAGCAGAACTCAAATAAGAGATTCCAACTTCAACTAACCACTACTACCACCTAAGAGATTACATTATTAGAGGACAAAGAAAGAAGTCACTCTTCACGTTTTTTTTCCCAGAATCTTGCACTGGGCAAGTGCTATAATATTGTCCTATCATATAAACACAGCCCTTTTCTTATTTTTACTTTAAGATAGTCTTTCAGAGTGCCATAGGCTGCCTCTGACCTGGAGCTCAAAATACTCCTGCCTCAACCACCTAAGTTGCTGAGATTGTAGGCATGCACTACAACAACACGTTGTCTCTCTCCCTTATATTCATTGCTGCCATATGTTTTAAATTCTATTTTCCTCCTTACTTTTTTTTAACCAATGTAATTGTTATCCACTTTCAGTTTTAGTTTTCTTTTTAAAGTTTTGCTGCCTGTATATTTCTATTTTTCTACTTATTATATATCTACTATCATTTTTACTTAAATTTCATTAAAAATCATTTTTGGCTTTTCAAGTTTTATTCCTTTTATCTTTATCTAGTATTTACACATTCTTTTCTTTATTCTGAAACCAGGCTTTGTTATATTTTCCTCTTTCTTCTCCCTCTTCCTAACATTCTTTTACTTACTTCTTCTTTTCTCTTTCTTTCATTTAACCTTTCATACTTATTTCTTTCTCCTATTTATCTGCTGCCACTTTTATTTCAAGCTATTGCTATTTTTACTTTAACACTAAATAATTTGTAACTTCATAAATTACTCTATATTATTGTCATCATTTTCTGTTCCATGGGCATTGCTCGTGTAGTAGTTGGCTTTAATTGTTTTTAAGTGTCTTTATCTGATTTGCTTAGTTATCATACTTGTTATAGTGGGTTTTCTTCTCTAACAGTGGTGTTGAAAAGTGAGCTCTTAAGAGAAAATCACTCACTAAGAAGATCTCCAAATAAAACTGGAAGTGATACTGATTTCAGCATATTCACAAATCAAATCACAGAATCAAAAGAAACATGAAAAAGCCAGACAACATGTCACCCTCAAAGAAACATAACATTTCAACCACTGAATCCAAAGATACTGATGTGGTTGAAATATCAGACAAAGAATTCAAAAATCCACTTGTAAAAATGCTCAATGACTTCAAAGAGAATACAAACAGATGAATGAAATAACAAAACCACTAAAGGACCCATATCAGAAAGTCACCAAAGGGGAAGACAAAGTCTGAAAAATTGATGAGAAATTCAGCAAGAAAATTGAGATGTGTGAAAAGTATACTAAATATTAATGTTGGTAATGAAAAGCTCAATAAATCAAATAAACACAGTGAAAAGCATCACCAATAGATTTTATGAAAGGGAAGAAATAATATCAAAGATGGAGGACAAAGTAGAGGAAATATTACATTCAGATATCAATACAGAAAAATGTAATATGACCACAACTCCCAAGAACTCGGGAATATATTCAAGAGGCCAAATCTAAGAATCCAGGGTTTAGAAGAAAGTGCTCATGTAAAAATTAAAGGCACAGAAAATCCTTCCAAGAAAATTTTAGCAGAAAATTTCCTAAATCAGGCAAAAGAAATGGTTTTCCAACCACAAGGCACATTTAGAACCCCAAATACACATGATCAGAGAAAAACCTCTCTACAACAGATTATACTTAAAACACCAAGAGTAAAGAACAAAGAAACAATATTATAAGCTGCAAGAGAAAAAGACCAACTCATTTAAATTGCAAACCCATCAGAATAATAGCAGACCTCTCAGCACAAACTCTAAAATCCAGGAAAGCAGGGAATTATATATTGCAAGTCATGAAAGTAAATAACTCCTATCCAAGGTTATTATACCCAGAACGATTATCATTTAATATTAGTGGTGAAATAAAGGCCTACCAAGATAAGCACACACTAAGCAATTTATGAACACCAAACCTACATTACAGAAGATACTTTAAAGAAATCCTACACACACAGGAGGAAGAAAGGCAGTCTCAAAAATGCAGGAAATAATAAATTTCATAATGGGAGCAGATATATTAAGTAGAACTAGGAGTGAATCAGGGATGTCTAGCTTTTAAAAAAGCAGTAAAACCTGAATATAAACAAAGGAGATAGAAATGAACAAATAATATGCAAACTAACCAGGAAAGCACCCAACACAACTGCAAGAATCAGTAAATCCTTATGAATAATAACACTAAAAGTAAATGATCTTAATTCTCCAATTAAAGGACATAGACTATCTGACTGGATTTTTTAAAAGATCTCAGAATTTTTGTCTATAAGAAACACCCCTCACTGACAAGGATTCTCACAGACTGAAAGTGAAAGGATGAAAATCTATTTGTCAAGCAAGTGGAACCCAAGAAAAAGAAAAAAAAAAAAACAGTCCTTACATATGATGAAGTAGACTTCAACCTAGAAATAATCAGTAAAGATAATGAAGGTTACTGCATATTAATGAAGGAAAAAATCCCCCAAGAAGACATACAAATTTTAAATATGTATTCACTAAACATCAGTGCACCAAGTTTTAGAAAATGAATACCATTGTACCTAAAGGAAAGATAAATTTAGTTACAATAATAGGGACTGACTGCAATACTACATTCTCATCAATAAATAGAACAGGTAGACAAAATATCAACAGAGAAATAATACAGTTCAACAGCACAATAGTTCAAATTGACTTAAGAGACATCTACAGAACACATCTTCCAAAGCCACAGAACACACATTATTCTCAGCAGCCCATGGAATATTCCCTAAAACAGAATCCATTTCAGAACATAAATTATGTCTGAACAAATATAGAAAAATCATAATAATTTCTTGTTTCTTATCAGGCCACAATGGTGGACAACTAGAATCAACAGCAAAAGAAACTACAGAAATTAGTACAAGCATATTGTACTAAAATACAAGCATATGGAACAATACACTTTTTAAATGGTCAGCAGGTCACTGAAAAAATCAGAGAGACAATTTAAAAATTCTAAGAAATAAACAAAAATGAAATTACAGCCTACCATAATCACTGGAACACATGTTCCAATATTTCTAAGACATGTTTCTAAGAGCAAAGGTTTTACCTATGGTTTCTTAAATTAAAAAATCAGAGAGGACTCAAATAAATAAGTTAGTGCTGCACTTCAAGGTTTTAGAAAAACACAAACAAGGAAAACTGAAAATCAGTAAATAGAAATAATAAATATTAGGGCAAAATTAATGAAGTGAACAAGTGGAGACTAAAAGAACAAAACAAAGAATTGATGAAACAAAGAGAAAAGATAAACAAGATCACAAATCCTTACCCAAACTAACCCAGAGAAAGAGAAAGGAGATTCAATAAAATTAGAGATGAAAAAGGGAACAAGTAACAATGAAATCCAGATAATCACTGGGGAATACTTTGAAAACTTATATTTCACCAAATAGGGATACCTAGATTTAATAGACAAATTCTTAGACACAAAAGACCTACCAAAATTAAATCAAGAGGTTATAAATAACTTAAGCACATCTATAATGAGCAGCAAGATTGAAACAGTAAGGAAGAGTCTTCCAGCAATGAAAAGCCCAGGACCAGATGGATTCATTACTGAATTCTGCAAGTCTTTTAAAGAAAAATTAACACCAATACTATTCCATAAAATAGAAATGGAAGGAAAACTGCCAAATTCATTCTATGATGCCAGTATTACCCCGATACCAAAATGAGGTAAGGACAGAACAAAAAAGAAAACTACAGATCAATTTCCCTAATGACCATAGATGACAAATTTCTCATTAAACTGCTTGAAAATTGACTTCAACAACACAAAGGATCATACAATATGATTAAGTGGGTGTCATCCCAGGGAGGCAAGGGCATTTCAAGATACACAAGTCAATAAGTATAATACAGCACATAAAAAGACTCAGAGACAGCAAGCAAATACTCAGTAGATGCAGAAAAGGCTCTGGACAAATTTCAATATATCTTCATAATAAAACTTGGAGTTTTTATTTTTTATTTTTTATTTTTTCTTTGGAAGAAAGTCTAAATAGAAAGAACTCACCTCCAAATAATAATGGCATTATATTAAAAACCTTTCTACTAAGATCATCATCAATTGGGAAAAACTGAAAGCATTTCCTTTAATATCAGAAATAAGGCAGTGGTGTCTATTCTCTGCACAGTTATTCAATAGAGTCTGATAAATCACAGTAATAAATCAAGAGAATGAAATAAAAGAGATCCAAATAGGAAAGAGAGAAGTCAAATTATCTCTGTTTGCAAAGGATATGATCTTATAATTACAAGACCCTAAGGACTCTACAAGGAAAACTCTTAGAGCTGATAAACATTTTTACCAGACTAATAGAATAAAAAATCAACATATGAAAATAAGTAGTATTTCTATATACCAATAATGAATAGGCTGAAAAAGAAATAAGGGAAACAATTCCATTCACAATAGCTTCAAACAGAATAAAATACTTAGAAATAAACCTAACCAATGAGATGAGAGAACTGTACAATAAAAAGTTTAAAATACTGAAGAAAGAAATTGAAGAAGATGCCAGAAAATGGAAAGATCGTTCATGTTCATGAACCTGAAGATCTTGTGAAAATGGCTATTTTACCAAAAGCAATCTACAGATTCAATGCAATCTCCATCAAAAGTCTAATAACTTTCTTCACAGAAATAGAAAACATAATCCAAAAAGTTATAGGGAGGTACAAATGACCCATAATACTAAAGCAATCCTAAGCCTAAAGAACAATGCAAAGAGTACAACAATATCAGGAGTCAAAGATGGGAAGCCATTGGTGAGGATGAAGGAAAGCAAATATAGGAAGGGTTCTCATGAGGATAATGGGGGAAGTGAACATGAGCAATGTACACTGATATAAATGTATGGAAATGTCATAATATAACAAGTCCTGGAGTGGCTGGGTGCTGGGCTCTTGGACTTCCTACCCAAGAATAACTTTCATGGGAAGGAAAGCAAAAGCACAGGAAACTTTATTTGAAAAGATAAAAAAGAAAACCCTTCATAGCATGAAAGGAGTCCCAACGAAGTATTCAAAGTGGGACAGTTGTCTAGGAGTTTTATAGTCTTTTCTTGGACTGTATTTCTGGGACGACGTCTACATTGACTCTCACTTATAGCATACCTCTGTGTTAGTCCAATAGGTTTAGAGAGGCATTGGTTTCTTTGTTTTTACCTAAAGATTAATCAATCAGATGGCTTGATGGGTCTGTCATCATCTATTCCTCTAGGCTTCTGTTTGAAAAATGGATCTTAAGGATATGAAACTTATGTTGCTTAGGTAAAATTAATGTATTGTAATTGTTTCCTATGGGATGATCTTGCCTCAGTGACTTTCTGTTCCAGGCTCATTCCCTGATCCTGGCTAGTACATTAACTCCCTGCAATGCTGTTTTATCTCCTTTCAATAATAAAAACCATTAAGTTGTACACTAAAATTACTAACAAAAGAATAAAGACAGAAAAAATAAATCAAATGTTGGAGAATTTACAATGTGTTAATCCCTAACAAACCCCAGTAGGAACATTATTTAAACAATTTAGATATCATCACAAAAATAGGTTATGATTTTGTTTGAGATTTTCACTTAATACCTTTGAAGAGTTCTTAAGGTGAACAAAGACCCCATTTGACCAACTGAAATGAATACATTTCTTTTGACACTTGACAGCCTAAAATGAAATATCTAACTGTTCTATCTTTTATAAAACTTTTTTTCATTTTGTTTTCTACTACTGGGGTGGTTGATCACAGAGCTTTGTGCATGCTGAGCAAATACTACACAAATGAACAGCACAGCCACCCCTTTTTAATTTTTTTTAGACATGGTCTCACTAATTTGCACATACTGCCTCTGACCTTGAACTCATGGTCCTTCTGGTTCAGCCTCTTGTATTACTGGGATCACAGATTTATGTCACAGAGTCTGGTTTGTGAAACATTTTTTTATCTTAAATTCTTGGTCAAATCTTTCTGATTTCTCCCTTAACTTTTTAGACTGCCTTTCTCAGTTTCTACTGCTGATTCTTCCTCTCTTAAATGTTGAATTGCACCAGACTTTAATATATTTTAATTTTACTCTAACTAAAGTCTTTTGTCTTTGATTACTATCCCTGGCCTTGTTACAAACACTACTTTTTATTAATAACTGCCATCTTACCTTCTTAGATGAGAGTTGACTATTGACTTGAAATCTTCATTTCTAAAATCTAACAGGATACTTTGACAGGCTGAAAAGTGATAATTTTATTACCAACTCTACCCCTGATTTTTAACTTATACATTATTGCCAATCTCAGAAAATTCCCTCACCATACATTCAGTTGCTTGAATCCAAAATAGACCATTCTTATCTTCCGTACTTTCTAATCTCTTATACAAAATCTATTAATGAGTTTGCTAAATTCCATCTGCAGCATCAATTTCATATCTATCCAATACTCTGTATGCCTATTACTATCACTGAATCCAGGCCAAGATTATCTCACTTAGATTTAATAAATAGTCTCCTAATTCTTCTCCATGCTTCAATTCTTACCCCATTTTACAGTCTGTTTTCCAGAAATAAGAAACAACATATTTTTAGAAACACAAATCAGACAATATCCCTTAAGCTTACAAGCTCTTAAGAGATATGCAGTATACTAAGAACAGCCCAAATTCTAGAAGGCCCAATATCATTCAGCCTTGGCTTACTTCACCAATATCATGATGAACCATTATCCTCCACATCCATCAATTCTATTTAGGATTTTCAAGAACTTTCTAAATTGAGGCACTTACTTCTTGCTTTACTGGTAAGTTCTCTACCTGGATCTGTGCATAGCTGGCTCTCATTTCATTCGGGTCTTAGCTCAAATGCCACCTTCTAGATAGGGCTGCCAGATGAAACACAGACTCTCCAGTTTTATTTGCTCTTCAGATAAATGATATTTTCAATGTAAATGTGTTGCAAATATTGTATATAACAGAAGTATACAAATAGGAAATGTACCGATTATCTGATACTTACATTTAAGTGTATCTTTTTTGCTCAATGGAGCAACAGTACACCAATAAGCCATCCCTAGCTTCCTGTATCTCAGTCTGTTTGTTGCTTTTATTGCACTAACTTTTGTGATTTCCTTGTTTATTTATATATTTATTTGATGAGGTTACAAGACCCAGGATCACAGTGACTTTTTCTGTAATTTTCATCATGATAACCCTTTTTAGCTTGTAGTAGACATAATAAATATCTCACCAATGTATTAACCAAGTCAAGGTACTGCTAGACATATCTGCCAGGCTAGAATGCAGAGATTTAAGCCAGCTTTTTACATTTGCCATCTAGTAAACGTATGCAAATTGTAGAGCTTTTTTGATAGTCAAATTTTTAACAAGTGGGAAAAGGTACTAATTCTATGAAAACACAAATGACTATATAATAGTTATTCTAAAATGCCAGTTTGTCTGCTAATATCTGATAAATGAGACGATATAAGTTGTTTCTTAATGTATTCAAGACTTAAAATGCAGCTTTAATAGATAAAAAGGATTTGTAAAATACTGTATAAACTCTTATGTCTTTCATTTACTGTAACTTCTCTTATTATCTTTAGTACAGTCCAACCAAGGTTGTGTGTAACTGAATTAAATGTGGTACATGTTTTTCTGACTCTTCATTAGTCATTGAGGGTCAAGTGCAGCAATAAAATTTTAGTTCAATAAGTAACAAAACTAATTGCTGTCAATGTGTTAACATCAAAGAATAGCAGGAAAGAGGAAAGGTGCTACTTTTAAACCCTGTGGAGCCAGGAAGGGATGGGTCTATAGGAAAGATATATAGCCACATATTCCCATATTCTCTGGGCTATTTTCCAACTAAACTTGTGGAACGAGACAGCTGTGCCCTTTAATCTGTTCCCTATTGCCTCTTTATATGGTTAGTTCCAAATGAGATATTTTGCCTGGTGCTTGGATTGTCACTTTATGAATTTATATCTAGTTCTGTGGAAGCACAATATTTTGGTTTAATATTTATTGATCTTTCAAAATATGTTAGGATAGATACAGAAAATACATACAATATGACCCTCAACTTCTAGGAATTTATATTTTAAAGGAAAGTAGTACATATGTCTATCCAAAATATATTGTATATATAAACATGCTGTATTTATTTTATCCGTGACTATTTTTAAACTGCATTAGTCTGATAGGACAAATTCAGCACAAGTGTTTTGGAAGAAATGGGTGATCAACTGTATGAATGAAAGCAGTCTCTCCAGGCAATGTGGTAGGTTTTCTGATGGCTACCTGCCAGAATTTATCTGATGGATTGTTATATGACAGCATATATTTATTTCATAAACATTTTATTACAAACCCCTTAAACCAAGTTTACTTCATTTTATATCTTTGAATGCTATATAATTTTATTTCTACAGAAATTGACCCTCAATATCCAGCCTATACAAAGAAAACCAAAGCCATTGTTGATTTGTTTTTCATTAATTTATTTTTACAGTACTGGAAGGTTGAACCCAGGCCCTTGCACATCCTAGGCAAGTGCTTTACCAGTGAACTAAACTCCAAGTCCCTTTTGTGTTTTATTTTGAGACAGGGTTTCACTACATTATGCAGGCTGCCTCTAGTCTCTAATTTGCAATCCTATTGCCTCAGCCTCCCAAGTGGCTGGCTTTACAAGTGTGTAATACACTGCTTGGCTCAGAAATTGTTTCTTAAATGATATCATTAACAAATTTTAGAGTTAAATTACAATGGGAAAATTCAAGTGTCCATGCTTCAGCCTTATAGCTAGCACATTTAAGATACAAACTCACCCATTACACTCTAATGTAAGTATGATTATCAGTCTAAAAAAATAACCAAGTTTTCTAAAACTAAAGTGAATTATCCAGATCCACACATCAAGAACAGGTATCCAGAATTAAAAGTCAATTCTTGTTTAATCCATACTGAAATTCTCCTAGAGAAAGAAATGTAAAAGAAAGTGATCTGATGACATTGTAGATGGAAAGCTACTTTTGAATAAGGACTGTTGTAGATTTACATGTAAATTAGTAGTTGGGCAAAAATCATCACTCAATTGCATTTTCAAATTTCCTTAAATTCCTTACCAGGATAGAAGGGATCTAAAGAAGCCATTTTCCATAATAACTCAAAGTCAAAAGTAAATTGAAATCAAATTTAATTTTTAAATCAAATTGGTGTTATAATAAAACAATTATTTCAAATGAGCCAGTATATTCCCCCTGGGATTACATTAGAAAAATGTCCAACAACAATTACCAACACAACAAAAATCTTAACCTGGATCAGTAGACTTAATTATAGGAAGAACAATCTCATTACCATTTAATAATATTATTAAATGTTTGCATAGGACTAAGCAAATAAAGAATAAGGTTAAAATCTTTAAGAGACAAGATGTTGAGCATAAATCAAAGAAACAAAAATATAAAAGAAAGTAAATGAATGAGAAAAATATAAACTGGTGATTTTTCCACTTTACAAAAATATATATTTTCCAGCTTTGCCTTTTTAAAAGTTCTAGTATTATGGAGAGCCTGTTATAATGAATACACGGAGGCTTCAAAAAATTATCTATAAATATGATTTTATTTCTAGAGAAAAAAATTATTTGGAAAAATATTTGATTATAGTTCTGAGTCAGAAAATTTATTAGACAATAGATGATTTTATGAAATTTTGGCTTTTCCAGAAAGCATGGAAAGTACCAATATCCCTAATAAGAAATAGGAACCAATTTATAGGGAGAGTCACTGATGACAGATAATATAATTGAAGGATCAAGCAATATAATGACTGTAACTCATTCCAACACATACAAGTGCTGTATATTCTTGGCTCTGATCTGCACCCTTTCAACAATTTTAGAAGGCTACAAAATCAGATATGGATTCGAATGGTGTGCAGTATTTCTTGGTAATGAATAATACAATATGTATTTGCAAAACAAAAGCATATTTGGGAATTGTTTTTAGAATCAAAACAGAGAAAACTGGAATTATTGAAGGTAGAAATTCAAAACTATACTAACTGAAAACTGAGTTCTTATACTATTCTAATTTACAAATTCATAAAATATAATGGAGTATTTACTATATATGTGTATCTAGAAGCTCCTCTCTGTGGAAAGACTTTTTTTTTTACAATTACAGATTGATAATGCTCTTCTGTTAGATCTCAGAAGCTAAGCAAGGTTGGACCTGGTTAGTACTTTGGATGAGAGACTGCCTAGCAACACCAGGTGTTGTAGGCTTGGGAGAGGGACTTGGCAACCCACTCCCAAAAATTAATCCTTCATTGCCTAAACCCTGTGAATAGCAGAGAAGGACTCACAGTATTTCCCCTGTTGTACATAGGGTCACTGTGAGTCAGATACAGACTCCATGGCACCTAACAACAATATGGTTGAAGCAAGCAGTAACGAGAGTTTATGAAAGTAACAATGTTAACATAAATAGCAATTCAATCTGTTTATTTATAAACATTATATTTGATTATTGTGTGTGAAATTAGTATTGTTTATACCATTTGTGTATTTAGATTAACGAAACCATTCCTGGATGGACATGATGTGCCACATAGCTAATGCATGCTGTGTGTTAGTCTTCACTATTGGTGCACATTCTTTGACCTAATTCCTACTCAAAGCTACAGATTCTTCAAGCAATTGTCTTTAAGTTCTACTGTTCTTTAAGGTTAAGACTCACTTTTGTCACCATTTTTAATTAATACATTTATCATTAAATGCCATTTTATTTTATCACTATACACTATTAATTTAACCAATATTGACTAATTACACATTATCTTGTACTATTTTAATAGTTTGTACTTCTACTGGAAGAACAGTAAGTTTAGTGTTTAGTATTGTGTTTTGTTTTTCATGTTAAAATTGCATTTGCATTAGTTTATTTTCTCCTTTAGAGAACTTCCATAACTTTATTTGAAACTACTTTTTTATTATCTCATCTTGCATTAGATTTTCAATAAACATTTATTCAAGAGATAATTTTCAGCAATGTAGAGGGAACTAAAGTGTACTGAACCTCATGATGCCAAGCATCACACTACATTCTCTACATCTAACAAGTATTATGAATTATTTTCCCAGCTTCAGAGAGGAGAAAACTAATCCTCAGGAAATTAATATAATTTTCTCAGTGTCACCAAACTAATAGATGGAGGATCAGAGATATGTACCCAACATTTGATGATTAAATGAATATCCTATCTGACATTCACTAGAAAATTTAATTTTTGGAAGAATTATACCTCAAAAAACCCCCATAACTGTTGATATATTAATTTTACACATTGAAGTAAATAAATATTGTTTTATATGATGGTATTTTTGGAGCATGTGGAACATCTACTGTTGGAGAACATTAAAGATGTAAAGAAGATTCCCATTGTCATTGTGCTCTCCTGTGAACTTCATGGGAATATTTTTCTTTTTCATTTTTTAACATAACCTACATTTTGTTCTACAAAACTTTGTGAAGGTTGAGTTTTATGTATTTACTCATTTATTTTCTCTTTGTATACTTGTAAGTAAAAAGTAATGCAAAAATTTTTTGTTAGGTGCCATGAAGTGGGGTCTGACTAATAGTGACCCTATGTACAATAGAGCAAAATACTACCAGACACAACGCCATGCACAGGATCTTTTTTATTGTTTCAGCCCCTGTATCGATCCATCTAGGTGAGGGTCTTCCTTTTTTTCACTGACCTGCCACTTTCCCAACACAATGCCCTTCTTCACGGATTTGTCCCTTGAGACAACATATCCAAAATGTTTAAAATGCAGTCTAACTATCTTTGCTTCCAAGGAGCACTCTGGATGCACTTCCTCTAGGTTACATCTGTTGGTCCTTTTGGTAATCCATGGTACATTCAATATTCATCACTAGTACCATAATTTGAAAGCATCAATTTTTCTCCTAGGGAGACAAAAATAATAAAGGGAGCAATTTTATGGTTTGTAATTAATTCTTTTTCTTATTTAAGAAAGAATGCTTTACTCTGTCTTCCTAGAAATCTCCTTAAGGATTTTATTTTTTTCTTGTATTTCTTTCGGAAACCAAGTTCCTACTTTATCCATGTACATTTCCTTAGCACTGTGGATCAGGAATATATGTGACACTACAGGAATAAATGGGTCTAAGCTCTTTTATTTTTTAATTAGGAATTGAAGTCGCCATTGTGCCCTAAGAGATTAACACTCTCATGCTAAGACCCTAAACAGTGTGAATATCACCAGCATCTTCTCGTTAGTTAATGTGTCCACTAAGTACCCTGTAATATTATCACTTATTTCAAAGTGTCTCTGTAAAAAAAAAAAAGCACCCCTGGTCTTCTTACCAGCAGGAAAATGAATAATGTGCAACTCGAAATATAAATTTGCTCCCTAAAAAATACACTCAAAAGCACCTAGATTTTCCTGTGGGGTTGTCCAGTGATCAGAATATGAAATGCTGCAGTTGAAGAAATGTGTTCAATGCCTCTTTGTTTCTCTCTTGCAAACCTATACTTCCTTTGACATAACGATATGTTATGCGGCTCCATTATTGCTTCTTTACTTTCCCCTTACTTGGTTCCGCAGAGAAGGATATTCTTATTCCTGGGCCTCTCCTTTGCCCTCTTCTGAGCCCAGTGCTGCTGACCCTATATAAAGCAGGACAATGGCCACTAAATGAAGGATGTGGTGACAGACGTAGAGGAACAACAGGATATGAACAGAAAATAATACATTGTGCTCCTCCAGCTGTATCTTTTTGTTTTTTTATTGTGAAGCTTCACAAGCTTTGTTAAAGCTTATTTTCCCAGGTTTCATTTATTATTTTCTATAGCTTTTTCATTATGTTTGCTTCCTTTCACTCCAATCCTCTGCAATGTTTTATACCCACAATTATTAGAGCATATAATTTCTCTTCACCTTTCTCAATGCTACAACCAAAACCAGGAGATGAAAAGACTCATTGTGCCATTTAAAACCAGCCCTCACCAAATTAATGTTATCCACCTAATTGTAAGAGAGTCACAGAAGAATAGAATAAGGCTAATATATAGCTTTGATTGTTCCGAGAGTAACAACAATTTTGAAAATTCTTCTGACAAACTGAGCAGTTTTTAGTGCTCTACCCTTCCCCCAGCATCGAGACTCATGAAGTCTCCTCTTTATTTTACACAGAACATTGAAACTCTAGGTTTTCCTAGAAGGCAGAATACAATATCACTTTTAATCTTTATACCTTTGTAAATAACCCTTCTAGCCCATTTGCAAAAAGCAATCCCCATGTGTCAACTTATCAAACCCCATACTTCAGAGATACAGGATTATTCTTTACTATGACAATCCATCAAGCCCTGATATGTGTGCAGTTCTTTTTGAAGCAGGTACAATGAATTATATCACCCATAACAATAAAAAATACTGAAAACAAAATACAGTTTCATAAATATTAAACTAATGTTTAATAACTATATTTAAATATCTGTGTCAACACTAAGAAAATTAATGTATTCAGTATGTAGTTATAAACTATATATTAATTCTGAAAAACAAGGGTTTTTAGAAAAATTGCCAATTTTGGATATTTGCTGGAACTTGAAGCTTTGATATTGAACATGTGTTACCTGAAAAGTTCATCTATGTGATGTGCAATGATGATGGCACTAACTGAAGATACTTGTTTCCAGTCACTGTCCCAGTCACTTACTGAATTTTGATCTCTATGTGATGTTCTATCTTATGAAATTTTGGCATCTTGAGAATAAGAAACATGTCTAATTAATATTTATATTCCATTTATTACCTAGCATTGACAGACTCCATGCTTTAAAATAAAAATATCAAATGATAAATTTTTTTGTGAATCCAAAAAATTGTTTTTACTGTAATTATCATCTATATATAGTTGTTGTTGTTAGGTGCTGTGGAGTCAATATCCGACTCATAGCAACCCTGTGTATAACAGGCAAAATACTATTGTCAGTGCTTCTCTGCTGTTCATAGGGTTTTCAATGGTGGATTGATTTTGGGGAGCAAGTTTCCAGGTCTGTCTCCCAAGCCTACAGTATCTGGTGTTCCCAGGCAGTCTCCCATCCAAGTACTAACCAGGCCTGACCCTGCTTAGCTTCTGAGATCTGACAGGATTGCATGCCACAGGGCTGTGGCTAGGGCTACATATAGTAGCAATCTCTAATGTACTTAGTTGATCAAATGTTTGTTTGTATCTAATGGACCAGTGCTCCAAATGGTCCACTTTCTAGTCTACCCTCAAGAATTAAGTTATCACCAGTGGAATCAATTTTTAAAATTTATGACTCTATAAGGATACATTCAATAACAGACTTTTTGGAGTTCTGTCTGATGTTATTTCATTTTTGCATTTTGCATGTTGCTTTGTTACATTAATTATTAAAATGTCCATGTGGAAAATTAAGAAACTTTTTTCTGTTCATGTAGAGTACAGAATTTCAAGATTTATTTCAAAGTTATTAAATGATCCCTACAACTATCTCTGTATTTTACTTACTCTGGCATCAGACACTCTGGTACTTCTTCCTAGAATTATAAAATCATAATAAGTAAAGCATTCATTTCATAACCTATCATTTTAGTAAATATTATAATGAACTTCTATAACTGAAACTTGAAACAAATGCTTATAATTAATAGTTTTAATTGCCTACATCTCAAAAGTACAAATGCAGTATACCATATAAAGTTGGGAAGGATTTTGTTTCAGGAGCAAAATTTTCTATATGGATTAAAAGTCAGATTCAAAGGTTATTTTACTATGGTTTCTTTGCTAGATAATTTTATTGTGTCAATGATAAATTTCATGGATCTGGTTATGAAACAGATGTGACTTAAATGCTAAAATGCTAAAGTATTTAAGAGTAAAGTCTTGAGATGCTTGCAAATGCTTTTAATTGATTCAGTATAAAATTAAAGGACAAAATAGAGAAAGATAAAAAAATCCATGAATGTGAGTGAAAGTATATTTTATGCTTTTTTTCATCTTTTTGATAGGTTTGATAATTTTTATTATAATTAAATGCATATTAATGTTTGTACAAATTAATGGATTTTACTATGGCATTTCCATACATGTTTTGACCATATCTACCCTCTTTGTCCTGCCCTCCTCTCTCTCTTTTCCCCTAGTCACTTTCCCCAATTCTAATAATGAGGCCTCAAAATTTTTAAAGTAGGAGGATAGTCAGAAAAGCTAAAACTAAAATAATGTGTGGAAATGAGTACTACTATTATTTTTTATTTATTTAGAAATTTGTGCTAACTTTCTATAAATCACAGAATTTTCTCGCGAGATGTGCCACTGATATTTCTAATAATACATATTGCACTGCCTTGATGCATGTGACACCTATGCTCAGTGGCAAGTTTTCTACAAATTCTAGGTATAACTACCTTGCATTTAATTTTCTTTTCTTATATCTGAAGAGCTATTTTTAAAGAACTCATACTTCACAATTCCCTACTGTTTAACTCGTCAGTCTACAATTTACATTAAGTTATGCATTATATTAAACGCGGATGGATTTTTGACATGTGGTCACAGCATAAGGAAAGCATGAACATCTTCCCAATAAATAAATCACATGTTCTTGAAGTGTGACATTCAAATAAGAAGCAGTGACTGATGTAACAGGCAGGTAATATTCTTTTTTGATTGGAGTTTAGAATCTAATATTACAGAAAGCATCCTTCAATGCTCCAAATTAGTACATTTTTCTGGTTCTTTATGGAACACTCTGCACGTGGTTCACATTTTCAGAAGAAATCTCAGACTTCTGCTATTGAATCTCAACATTCACATTTTAAAATTTAGTGCATTAGGCCAATAATCTTTAAAAAAGTCTATCACTAACGTTTAATCCTAAAACTATGGTAATTACAATAGGCATAGACTTGCTGTTATATGGATATCTTGATTAAAAATTAACTGTGTACATATTCTTTGAATGCCTAGTATGTGCTTAAACATTGTTGATATCTCTTTCTTATAATAGCTCTGTGAGGTCTATTTTACTCTCTGAATCTCCCAAGTGAGAAAATTTAGGCTCAAACAACTGAATATTTGCAGAAAATCACATGATATGTTAAAAGAGGGCCTAAATTTCATATCTAGATATATTTGGCTGTAGCTGAAATAAATGCATGCATACACTGCAGTTTCTATAATGAAAAATCTTTCCTCCCGAGTCCTGAGCATCTACTGTATCTACCTTACAATTAGAAATTCATTCTTGTCTATCTAGTTCTGGAAGCACTTAATGCATTTACTTAGAAATTACAGCAATAGTTTAACTTCCTTTCCAGCCCATAGCACCTACTATAGTTTTGGGCTAAGAGCAGCCATTAAATTTAAAAAAAAATTGATGATTAAACTAATCGTTTCCATTGTTGTTTCAACACAGGAGGCTGTGGCACTCCTAATAATGTTTACTGTTTTTCTTTTGTGCAGCTTTGCACATAACATGACATTTTTTTTACAGTTCAGAAATTTAAGTTTTTAAGTTTCAAATATTCAGTCAATCCCCAATCAACAAGTATGTTCTGAGCAACCTCAGGATGCATTATCACAGTCTTCAATAGTAATTTTCATAAAAATGTAAGTTTTTTCCAAAAATAGGTGTAAATTTTTTTGTTGGTCTAAACCTGTCTTTCCCAAAAGATCAGTATTCTTCATATGTACTTATGTGAATGTTTATTTGAAATAAGTGCATCATTTCTAAATCATGTTACCACAATTCTCTGCATGTCCTTGAGATTCCTTTATCATTCAGATCATTGTGCTGCATGTTCAACCCTATTAGTTTTTAGCTTAATGCTGTGCAGTTTCACTCACTGATAAAAGCCTTATTGTAGTGTTTTTAATACCTACAGCGCCTCTGTGATTTTGCACAAATTAATTGTTCTTTTGTAGCTATTTCAGCTTTTTAGTACTTTGATGCTGTTACTGAGGAGATAGACAAGGGGAAGCTGTGGTTTACAGCACCACAGCTTAATTTCCATAGGCAATGTGAAGTGGAATGATGAGGAAATTAAATCAGGGAAGGAAAAAAAAAAAAGACTGCACTATTGAGAACCATTTATATTTGACCTACGTGATCCAACTTAAGAAACTACCTAAATGGAACTACCCAGATGATTGCTCTATCCTTCCCTTAAGTTTATTTGAATAATGGAGTAAAATACTAAAAGCTCATATTTCTTTAAAAAGCTGGAACAAACAAGATTTATGACTGTCTGCAACACTCAATTTGGAATAAAGGATAGAAATATTATTTATAATATTTGAACACTTTCCAGAAAGTGAGGAAAGAAGTATCCTAGCCCATGTGCCAACCCTGTTCAAGAGGAAATGGGAAGGGACATTTTTTTCAAATTACATCCTTCCTTTAGCTTCTCAGAAGAACACTCTGACTCTTCCTCCCTATAAGTACGTCCCTGATGTAGTCCTTCTCAGATTTCATCAAATGTGCTCTCATATCTCATGCTATCATAAGAAGGCACATATTCAATCATGTGGAATGTTTTAATATTCTTTCCATACCATTAAGAATTCTTGTAATGCATTTTTTTAATTAAAGGAACAAATCATTTAGGCCATTGAACTTGATACTAGGGTTAAAAGAACTAGCTGAAGAAGCACAACACCTGCATTACAGGAGCTTATATAACACATGAATACATAAAGTCAAAGTATAAACATGCAATTGCAAATTAAATATTAAAAACTTATAAGTATTAATCAATATTATGTGATACAATTAAAATTATGGAGGGGCATAGAGATGCAGTTTAGTGATAATCAAGGAAGAATGAACTAAATGGTTGAGGTTGTGAATACTTATACACAAATTGAAGGCAGATGAAAGTACAAAGGCAGCCTGCCTATGAGTAGGTTGCAATTATAACTGTTTTTCATTTCCTTATTTAATTGCTTTGAATGGTCTACTTGAATTTTTGTGGGAGATAGTAGTCTTAATATTTCAGAAATGTTTGACATTAACCACAGTTTGATTCATATTAGGAATCATGATCATGAGCACTAAAGTCTAAAGCACCATTATTTCTTATCAATACTTATTATTGGTTTCTAAAACCCTGGTGACATGGGGCACTTATTCAATTACTTTCAGAGTTAGGAAGTAAGATGATAAAAGAGATGATGTTAGGAAAATAAACAGAAAAGTTAGAAAAAGGGATAAAAAAGAGTAAAAGGGGAGGCAGAAGGGAAAGAAGGAAAGACAGGAGAAAAAGAGGGACAGAGATGTAGATGGATAATTTGTGGTAGAAATTGAGTCACTAAGGTAAGGTTGCCATGAGAATTTTAATGTGGAGTAAGTTATATAAGTACCATGCACTAACCAATTGTGTCACTGAAGCTTCAGAGGAAGGTATGTGTTTTCTGGTACTGTTTTCTATATTTTTCCCCATTTTAATTTTAAATAATAGAATTACTCCTTGCTTCTTTCTCACTGATTTCCCATGGTTATGCTATTATAAAGAACAGTTAGCAGAACAAGTGCACAGGGGTAAATATGAAATTAAAGAAAGAATTGTTCCCTAAACTTCTGAGAATATCAAAAGCACTGGTTTTAATGAACATTTGCTTCTAGGAGGAAGAAACTCTTTTGAAAATATTAATAATTATCT
The DNA here is from genome assembly GCA_007922755.1 of Pedetes capensis. NCBI lineage: Eukaryota > Metazoa > Chordata > Mammalia > Rodentia > Pedetidae > Pedetes > Pedetes capensis. The sequence goes on from VMDO01018106.1 coordinate 32,771, forward strand.
ATTTAATTTTCCTAGATATGGACATGAGACAAGTCTGCTAAGAATTATGAAGCAGTTAATGTATTGATTTAAAATGGGTTTCAGTTGTTCAGTGACTCTGTTTTTTTTTTAAACTATAAATATTACACTAGCCAAATTCCTCACACAACCTGATGTGAAATTCTTGCATTTTATCTTTTCATAGTTTCTAGAAGTTTGAGCTTTATATATTGTCATGGTGATCTTATTCACCCTTGTTCATTTGTTTGTTTGTTGTTTTTTTGTGTGTGTGTTGGTACTGGGGGCCTGAACCCCCAGGAGGGGCTCACACATGCTTTGCAAAAGTGTTCTAACACTGAGCTGAATAGAGAGCCCTTTTTTTTCACTTTTTATTGTGAGAGAGAGCCCATAAAGTTACAGAGGCTGCCTCTGGCCTTGAATTCACAATCCTCCTGCCTTGGCTTCCCAAATTACTGGGATTACAGGAATGTGCCACTACACTTGACCTAATTTTACTCATTCTTATACACCTATTTTATGTCTATGAATTAATGGAAAAATTAAATTAATAAAACAAGATCAGCTGTAGGTGAACTTTTTCTGTATAGGTCCAGAGTATAAATATTTTAAGTTTTGTACTTATAAGGTCTTTGTCATAACTGCTCAACTTTGCTATCATAGCACAAAAGCAAACATATGCAATACATAAACAAAAGGGCATGTCTGTCTTCCAATATAAGTTTTATTTATAAAAATAGTAGGAATATTCCAGTTATCATATAGGCCCTAGTATAGTGATCACTTTTCTAGATATCTGAAGAAAGTTCTACGAAAACTTTACATCTCTAATGTGTACATTCTTTTATGTTTATATCCGTTCACATTATATGAGAGGTGCTAGAGATTACCACTTGTATATCAGGCAATAAAATATAGAGAAAGAACTAAAAAATTTGTAAATGGAACAGTCTTACATACTTAAAAATGCAAAGCAGTTTAAAATATGTAAAATTAAGCAGTTTTGTTCATTATTTCACACTGTGAGTATTCATGGTGTTTTATTTGTAATGTTTTTATGTAACAAACCCTTTTAATTCATTTCTCTGCAGCACTTATAAATCTTTCATGCGTTAACACTGTTTAGGGTATTATAATTAAGCATTGCATGATTATTTTGAAATTAAACTGATTTCCTATAATATTGAGGATAACTCCATCATTGGTATTTGACCTTTGATGGAATCCCTTGTCTCTTCTTTGCTTACCACACCCCAATCTATTACCACACAAGCATTTTAACCCATAAGAATGACTCTCTATTAACTCTGCCTCAGTAATCTGATGAGAATTCCAAATTGTGCAGCCTGTAGCCCACATGAGAACAGCTACTCCAGCTGAGTATTGATGAGGATTTTGATTGTGTTTTGTTATGTGCTATTTTTTAAAGAAAGATTCCTGGTGGTGCTATTTCTTACTCAAAATGTAAGCAGATTTTTCATTTTGATTAATACTACAAATTATCCTCCAAAACAGATCAGTATTTTCCCACATTTTGCCTAATATGTGAAAATACTTTTATTATGTCTTTAATAACTCATTCTATGAGGATACTAATTTTACTATATGTAGATATAATTTTTTAATTTGATTTTATATCATTTCCTAATTTTTCTATTCAGTTATCATTTTTATTAATTTGTAAAATGAACATCAAGTTTTATTATTTATTTATGTTGCAACTATTTCCTCAGTTTTCATAGATGTTCTATTATGATTTATAACACAGGAACATTTTTCTTTATATTTATGTTGTTTATATAACCAAATATCAATATTACCTCATAGGTTCTGGCTTCATTATTTAAAATTCAGAAGCTTTCCACTGGAAAAGATGGTAAGTAATTTTTTTCTTGTGTACTTTCAGATATATGCAGATAGATAGATGATAGATAGATAGATAGATAGATAGATAGATAGATAGATTTGTCCCTTAAGAGTGTACTCTTAACATAATATGCAATATAACTGTTAAAACCTAGGAAAATTGCTTCACTTTTTCTTAAATATCTCCGTCTTATAAAGATTTTTAAAACAATAAAATGTCTAAAATCACATTGCTATTCATAACTCATATCTTATTCTCTATCTTAATCACATTGTTCTTTAACAATTTTGGACTAAATCAGATATGTTCCTGACTCAAGATCTTTGCCATATAAGTCCCTTCTCTTTGTTATCCTATTTCCACAAATATCTTATGTGCCTTGGTCCCTCACTCACTTTATGTCTTTGCTATAGTTTGGATCTTAAATGTCTCCCCAAGACCATGTATTGAAGGCTTAGTTCCTATCCAGTGGTATTATTGGGAGATAGTGGAATCTGTAGAAGTAGGGACTAGTGGAAAGAAGTTTGGTCATTGGGGGCATGACCTTGAAGTGGAAATTGGAATGTCAGGTTCTTACTATTTCTCTTTAGGATATTGGTCACTATGAGATGAAGAGGCCTCCTCCATCCTATATCCCTGCCACAGTGTGCTGCTTTTCCATAGGTCCAAAGCCAAAGAACTGAGTGACCATGGAGTGCAGACTTCTGAAACCATGAGCCAAAACAAAGCTTTCTTACTTACAAGTTGTTTCTTGAAAGTATTTTGTCACAGTGATGGAAGCCTAAAAGTCTTTTAAGTAACTATTACCTTCATGGTGAGAAATTTCCTGAGCTTATTATTATTTTTTTCACAGTCCCATAGCGTGCAGAATCTAAATATATTTTACACACTCCTCCTAGTTTCCACTCAGCTCTGTCATACTCACCCATACTGCATTTTCTTCTTGGATTACAGGTATTTGCTAACACTTCTGTCTATAACACTTTGCTACTTTTTCAGTCTATGTATACTCAATACAGTAGAAAACATGGCTTGATGCTTTTAAACCATAAATTAGAATATTCTATATTTTTGTTCAAAAGTGAATGGCTCCCCATTTTACTCAGAGTAAAAGCTGAAGTCCACATAGATACAAAAACTTTGATTTCACCATTCTGTGAATTTGTAGATCACTTGCCCTTTCATCACATTCCCTTTTCACTCTATTCAGCCACATTGGCTAGCTTTCCTCAAACATTTTAAACATATTCTTAATGTAGATCCACTGTATGTGATCTACCATCTACCTGGAACACTTTTCCATCAGAGAGGCAAATAACTTCTCTACCTTACATCAGATATCTGCTCAATTACCTTATTTATATATAATCAATGATAAACATTTACACAAGTTTGACTATTTCTATGATTCTTCATTAAAAGTAAAATAAGATTTAAAATGTTACAACTATGCTATTCTGATTGCAGTGGTAAAAAATCTTACTACTGGAAGTGACTAATTTAGATGCAATTGATACAACTCTGGTTATATTTTCTCCATGTTATTCTTGGCTCATTGACTTGAGCATCAAGAAAAGTAGATATTATCCTAAAAAATAAATAACAAGTAATTATTTTCTTTGAAATAGTATTGAATTAAGACCATGCTTTAAATTTCTCTTCTGTGATTATGCAGTATCCAACTTCCAAAGTTACTATCAAAATGTTTGGCTCATATAAATTAAGGAAACAAGTTTCATTGCACAAATGTATTTTCAACACTTTTCTGAAATATAGTAGAATTATAATTTTGATGCTTTCCTATCAGACCATAAGCAGTGCATCAAATATTAATTTAGCAAGTTCATTTTTTTGTTATACTGTTTTCAGCACGGTTACTGCCTTAGTATTTTCATAGCTCTTGAGGTCAAATTGAAAGGGAGGTGAGGAAAGCAGCTATGAAAGAAACACTTTGAGCTAAGTGTAATGCAGGTTGACTTTGAGATTCCCTCAGTCAAGCTTAAAATTAGTCTCTTATTTAATCATATTCAAAAGTAAAGATAATTGTACTTCATTGAAAGATCTAAGGCATTAACATTTTAAACATTTACAGCAGGACAACTGCTCACAAAAAAGAAAACTCTCACTCCTTAGCATTATTAACAGTTTCTATTCTCTCTCTTGATTTGTTTCTCCTAAGTTTTATGATGTAACAATTTTAAAAACACACTTTCATAAATATTAAAATAATAATAAGGGTATCTGCTATTTTAGCCTGATTATCCATGTACTAAGAATGCATTTGTTAGTACAGTTGGGCATAAAAATCATGTTTAGTCATTTGAGAAATATGATGTGAAGTTATAAAAGCACAAAGATTTTATGTACTATGTATGTTTTGGTGTTGATGTAAATTGGAAAACTATGGTTTATGCTGAAATAAATTTTACTAGAACATAGCCACATGCATTCATTCTGGTATTGTATATGGTTGTATTCACCCTGTAATGATAACATTACATAGTTACAACAGAGATTACACATGGCTCTCAAAGACTAAAATATTTAGCATCCAACTCTTGGCCAAAATACATTACAAAATAATGGTAAGATCTTTAAAAAAAGGGATTTGAGGTTTTCCTTTTTTAAATCAAAGAGATTGAAATTGTCCTTTTCAAAGTATGGTCTTTATAATCTTAATAAAATACACTCCATGACTTGCCTCTTTTAAAGGAAAAAAAAAAAAAACTCCAGGCAAATTAAATTTACTAGATCTCATCTGAACAAAAGATAACTCATGAATCAGGCAGCACCCTGAACCAGTGGAGAGCTCCACCTAGCAGTGTGAATAGAGAGATTTTATATTCCAGTTATAGAATTAAAGTCAATAAATCATCTGATTGGTTATAACTAAGCATTTGCTTTATTTGGGCATGATGTGATGAGGCATTTGCCTATTTAAGCATCATTTGACCAGTTGATTGCCTAGGTAATTGCCTGGTATTCCACCATTTGTAATTGGCCACAACTTGCTTGTTATCTTCTTAAGTCAGGTTTCCCTTTGTTTACGTACTACGTGAGGCTATATTTGAATCGGTACATAAAGTACAGAGGCAGTCTCAGACTCATGGCCTCTTATTTTATTAACACCTCCATTGAGCTTGTTACTATTGTTCTCCCTCCTTGTATGTGAAAATCTCAACTCCTCATTTTATTCTCATCTGTGCAAAGTCGACTAGTTAGGTCTTCCTTGAAGATGACATAATACATCATGTTTATACTTGTCCTATCACCTTAATTTGCCTTTAATATATTAATTTGCATTATTTTTATACATAGAACCATGTTGCTAAAACAATTTTGGATTTTTCTTACTCCCTGGATATGAAGATAATGTTTTCTAATCTTCCTGGTGCTTGCTGAATTACAGAGTCTGACCAATGAAAAAGGGAGAAGCGAGTAAGCCCTGCAATTTAAACAACCCTACATGGTCCTCCAGGCATCCATTCTCTTTTCTTCTGCCAAATGAGATGCTCATGAAAATGGTGGAATAACACAGAAAAAAAAGAGTTTGGGATCTTAAATAAATATTCAGAGCAGAGACCCGGTTCCATCTGGTATCAAGCTCCACAATATTTAAGTTGCTTGGGTCTGATACTTTGCCACAACATTTAATATCTACAAATCAAATGTAAACTTGGTATTCAATTTATTTGTGTTCAATACTAGAGTACCAGCCAACACATAAGGGCTATCTAATAGTTTTGTTCAATTTGTTTTATAATGAATAGTGGATGAATGCATGGAAGATGCTGAAAATAAGGATCTTCTGGACATTTATTCCAATGAAGTAAAGAAAAATCCAAACATTTTCATGTGCTTCCTTAAAAGTGTACCTCTTTTTGAATCACTGTGACAGCCAATCTTACTGATGATGGTGAAAGTAATGATAATAGCAATGATGAATGTTTACTAGGCACATGTCAGACATCAGATACTAAGCCCTTTTCTATATTATCTCTTTTATTCTTCAAAATACACTTCTAAAACAGGCAATCTATTCATCTCTGCTTCTGAGCTGAGTAAGCAAAGGCACAGGGAGAACAAGTTACTCTGTCTTGGGTCATACAACAAGTAAGAATCCAAGCCAGTATTTAAACTCTTGGCAATTTGACTCTGGTGTGTTTGTAACCTATGTACTCCAATGATAAGATTTCATAAAGATAGAGAAAATATGGCATACTATAGTACACTTAAACTACAAAACCCACAAACATATAGGAGGTTTGCAAATTTCCACATTTTAATTTTTGTTATTATTTTTAACCTACTAGCATGCAACTTAGTATCAATAAGAATTTTAGTGAATTAATTGTTAACTTAGTCAAATTAGTGTGGCCTCCATGAATTCAGGTTCTTCTTATACTCTGTTCATTTCCAAAAGGTTTTATCAAAGACCTAGGTGGTAGCTGTTGTTGTTGTGAGGTGCCATCTACTCATATTCAACTGTTGTCTGGATTCTCTGCTCTTGGTATGCTACTCTTCTGTTCCAGTGGTTCCTTGTTACTGGTGTATATACTCGGAATTCCCCAAAGTGTCCTCGTACCATGTATCTCATGCCCATCATTCTGTGTCCGCTTAGTCTTTATTACAGTATTCTTCAGATTTATAGATATATTCTGAATATCTCTGAAAATTCTGGAGAATACTGGAGAATTCTGTCATACTCTCACATACTACAGGCCTATAGTAAATCAGTATGTTTATTTCAGGACCTCTCTACATAAATGGCCCATGTCCATAACTTTTGGAAACTCACTGATACCTTCAGCTCCATCTGGTAAACAAAATGCAAGATTCCTCTGATAGGTATTCCAAAACTTAATTAAGAATCTTATTTTTCCTTTAGGATTTCGGTATCTTTGTGAGTGAGACACACATTACAGAACTTCTCAACAGCGACCTTCATTATCACCTAACTGTACCTGATTTGTGCCATCTGCTTTGCCTTGAACAATCTGAATTTTTCTGTAGCAAGAAAAACTTGCCTTTTGTTTAAATCTTTTGAAGGTCAAAATCCAAAATCTTCTACTTTTCTCTGCATTTCCATGTAAAAAACATACTTCAGAGCAATGCACATAGAAAACTTTATCTTCTCATCTTTTGAACTAGGGGAAGGGTAAGTTATCAGAACATTTATAAGACAGAAGCAACTGATAACATTTTTAAATATCACATTATGGAACAAAGAGACTGAGGCATTTATTCAGCTCACTAGAAATCTCATGCATTGGGACACAGACAGAATTAACTTTATATCAAATTCTGTTAACAACTTGAAGAATCAAACAACAGCTCTAAATAAATTCTATACACCTTTTTTTACACATACAAAGGATATCGTGAATATAAAATTATCTAAATTAAATATTTATGGAGTTACCAAGCCCTCCACTAAGTACATTTCACATGCCTTCTACTACATTCCATAATCCTCATATAAATGAAATATTAATGTATTTAGGATTCTATACAGACTTGCCTGAGTGCAAATACTGGGATTATGCTGCCTGTAAATAATCAATTAGATACAAGTGACACATTTTGCCCAATGTAATTTCATAAGATTATAAAATATTGTATTTTTGTCTGAAAAATTAAAGTAAAAATAATCATTTAATTTTGGAGGTATTTTGAAATTTTACATCAACTTAAAATGAAGTTAGAATTGAGGTAAAAAACTTTGACTTAACTGGTTCCCATCCTGACTTTTCTATTTACCATTTTGTGTGACCTTAGAAAAGCAACTTCCTTCTCATGTGGTGGAGCCCTCATGAATAGGAGCAGTGCCCTTCTAAGAGAGATCCAAGAGAATTGATGTGGCCCTCACACCATGTGAAAATCCAATTAGAACATAGCAATCTATGAACAAGGAAAATGTTCCATATCAGATATTGAATTAATCTGCAACTTGATCTTGGACATTCCAGTTTCCAGAATTGTGAGAAAAATATTGTAGCGTTTATAAGACTCCTAGATTAAGATATTCTATTATAGGTGACTGAAAAGAGTAAGACCAATGGAAATAGTATTTTGAAATATCTGCACACATTGTTAAAAGGTATACGACACATAAAAAGCACTCTATCAATGGTAACGGCTGGTATTACTTAGATAGTCTAACAAATCTTGAAAGTTAATTTGTACAGCCATAAGAATACTTTTATTTCTTACCCTTTCAGTGGTATGTCTAAGCATAGGAACTCTGAGACGCAGTCACTTCTTCTCTAGGTGTTAGTTACCTGACAAATGATGTGGCAGATCTAAGGAATGACAATATTCCATTTCATGTATTTCCATAGGCTTCTGCTCTCATCCTGAGTAAGTCAACTGCCAATGATTATTATGTTCAGCTCTGTGACCTTTATTCCCAATTTTATGCATTGTGCTTATACTTTTCTCTTTTATTTCAGAATATGTCCTACACACATATTAGTAAACTCCACTTTCTAAAAGTATAATCAGGACACATCAGTTCAGAACACTTACTTGAAAATCATTCAATAATTTGCAACATATGGAACATTCTCATGATAAATAAATTTTTAGGTTTTTTTTTTTAAAACCAGCAGTTTTCAAACCCCCTTACAGGAGTGGAATTTCTTCATCCTAAGGATGCATAAATCAGGTAAAAGAAACACTGCTGTGGCTCAACTAGAACAGTAGATTTAGTTCTGGCAGTTGTTGTTTCTCTTTTCCCTTCCTGGTTGATAGTTGAAGGATTCTGATTTGCCCAACAGAGACCTTAGAAACCACTGCTCTGAGTCTATTCCTGTCTTTCTGCTAGCCTTCTGCTATGTGTTCCTTCAGTTTCCGTTATATTATCACACAGGACTCCCAAGTATTTCTGATTAATTCAAATGTAAAGGAACTGAGAGATAAAAAATGTTTGTCTTATGCCTTAACACAACTCAATATTTCAATTTAAGTCATCATTCTTAATTATACATCCATGTATTATATAATTAGATGTGTGTGCTAACACTTTTTGATAGAGAAAGATGATTTTATTTTATATGAACAAATTTATCACTTTGCATTTTTTTCCTCTGATAGATCAGCATCTAATTTTTTAAGCATGCATTTTGTCCTGGAAAAACTCTTCAAACATCTAAATATGCACTACCAATATGTGTAAAGGTAATTAATAATTTACCATGACTGGAAATAATTATTTCCCCATTCTGAGTATTCTTAAGAAAAATCAAAGTATGACTGCTCATTAGTTATTCTTACCTTCAAGGAAATGGGAGAACTAATAAACAAAAATTCCTGAAATCTGCATTCCATTATTGTGCTGAAGCACAATCATGGTGCTTTATACAGCACAATAAGTAGACATTATGGTTAAAGAGAGCTAATATTCTCATAACACTTTACCTTGCATAATTATTCTGTTTACTTTGTAGAATTTTATCTTCAACATAACCCTTTGAAATATACAGGACACATATTAATATTCAAGTCTGAAAGATAATGAAATTAGGTCCAGAGAGTTTAAGTGACATTTCTAAATCCATTCAACTCCTCAGAGATAAAATATACAGCACCTGAATCCAGCATCCCTTTTCTTTCCACTAGAGCATCTGCCAATTTTGTCTTACATATTCAGTTAATATGGTGAGCTTTCAAGGTCAAAAAAGGAGAGAGTGATTAAATATAATTTCAAATGGTCCATTTGAGGGAAATATATTTTCTTACTTTATTAAAAATAAGATGAGCTGATTATTTGAGACTGAGATAAATGAACATTAGGATAGAAATCTGACTTCATTAGCAATATCGAATCATAATTGAGTAATACTTTTCTTGAACAAATGCTTTTTACTAGAGCATTATACAATAATTAATATATCTGTTCAGTATTTATTTAAGTTTAAAGGATAAGGCAAGCATCTGTGCCATTTATTTTATTTCACCAATTTATTTAGCTCCTTCTGCACACCAGGTCACAAACTACAGGCTTCAGATTTCAGATGAAAGACTAACAAGATGGACCTTTTTGTGGAGGACTTTACAAGCTGTCCACCAAATCTATTATCATCTACTTTCTCTGAACCATACAGATAGGTTATATCTGAGTTTCCTTGCCATTATTTGTGACTAATACACCAAGTTCTCCATAGTGGAATGTTAGTAGATATGTTGTTGTTAGGTGCCGTCGAGTCGAGTCCGACTCATAGCGACCCTATGTACAGCAGATCGAAACACTTGCAGATTCTGTGCCAGGCAAACCATCTTATTTATGTTTAAGCCCATTGTTGCAGACACTGTGTCAATCCATCTGGTGGAGGGTTTTCCTCTTTTCCGTTGACCTGCCACTCTTCCAAACATGATGTCCTTCTCCAGGGATTGTTCTCTCCTGACTACATGTCCGAAATATGTAAGATGCAGTTTGGCCATT